>CP129454.1:36472500-36635000 GCA_030445155.1 Quercus variabilis | reverse complement strand
AGACAACTCCACAAGGTTTTAACTTTCATCATTAGGAACCTAATAATAACCCATTGAATACAAATTATAAGGATTTAAGCATTTTGATACAATAGAAAAAAAAAATGTAGGCAATATAAGAACTAGATTTTAATTAAAACTCATAACATTCCAAACCTAGAACTAATAATAAGCATAGTTTTGCAACCATTACATATCCCATTACCAAAAACACATGCACAAAGCCGTTAAATAGATTCTTTGAAAATGAATTTCAGAATAAGTACCTTAGGGAAACAGTTGGCTGGAATAGCTAGAGTAGCATGCTCAAGAACCACTCCAAGAACAATCAGACTTCAACGAAGACAAACAGCAAGCAGTTGATTGACACCATCCACTGCTTTTAGAAGATTTCAGAGCATAATATTGGTTTCAAAGAATAGTGTGGGTGGTAGTGGGGAAAGAGATTTGTAGGTTTCAGGGTAATCCAACAGGCCAAGCCCACTCTTGTCAAAACTGGCGAGGCGAAGCAATGGTTGTGCTGGAGGCACACTTGGGGTTGAGAGGAGCGTTAGGGAGAGGTAGAAGAGAGAGAAAAACTTCTGGTGGAAGTGAGAGAGTGAGAGAAAAAGAAGAGAGGAGAGAGAGCTTTTCTGAAATTATTTGGGGTAAACTATTGCTAAGTGAAAACTGAAAAGATAAGAGAAATAGATAGGAGAAGTTGAAGCACGCGGATTGCCAGCTTGGATAGATAACGTGTCAATATTTTAAGCATTGGATTTAATTCGTGGCTAATATTAAAGCTATTGCACCCCGTGCAATACCTAGTACAGGATCTCAATCCAAATATAAGAACGACGTAGTCAGATTATTCAATGATATGCAGGAAACATTGGAGCCAGGAATTTTACCCAAGCCCAAATTAATACCAAGCTAAATTACACGTTACACTTTTAACTTCTTTTTTTTTTTTTTCCTTATATATCTTTTTTTTTTTTTTACATGAATAAAGATTTTCTTCTCAAATTAAAAAAAAAAAATGAATAAAGAAGATTTTGAACTTCACGTGATTCGTGATAAAGATTTTAATTTTTTTAATAAAGATTTAAAAAAATCATTTGTCAAAGGGAAAAATACATAAAAATTAAATGCTGACTAATGAGGAAATAATAAAACAATAGTTGATAAGAACAAATAATTTTTTTTTTCTTAGAAAAAAAAAAATAACTTATTTGTTCTTAAAAAATTACAATTTTGTGCGCCATCTGGAAACCATGAACCGCTTTCAAGCCCAATTCTTATGATATTGCATATGATATGATATTCTTTTTTTTTTTTTTTTTTTACTCTGACTCATTTAACTTCAAAAAAAAAAAAAAAAAAAAAAAAAAAAAAACCTTTCCATTCGTTTCTCAACGGTCTTTGGATCCATCTTCTTTCAATCCACACCAATAAATCTTTAAAAAAAACAACGTTTTATTGTAATTTTACTAATCTCAAATTTGAAAACATTTTTTTAGAAAAAAAGTTATTGAAAAAATATTTATAAATATTTGGGTAAATTGCAAATTACACCCCTAAAGTTTGGACGTTATTGGATTTTACATCCTAAAATTTCAGAATTTGGATTTTACTCCCTGAAGTTTGGTGATATTTGGATTTTACACCCTAACGTTTCAGAATTTAGATTTTTTCCCCCATATTTTAGAAGTGTGGATTTTACTCCCTAAAGTTATGGAGTGTTTGAATTTTTCACCATATAGTTTTAGAATTTGGAAGTGTAAAATCCATACAACCTAAACTTTAGGGGGTAAAATCTAAGTTCTAAAACGTTAGGATGTAAAATACAAACACCCCAAACTTCAAGAGGTAAAATTAAAATTTTGAAACTTCAGGGTGTAAAATCCAATCACCCCAAACTTTAGGGGTGTAATTTGCAATTTACTCTAAATATTTTTTTTCATGGCTTATTTCTTTTTCTTTCAAATGAATAATTTATCAACATGGTTAATTGCATTTTCTCCTCAGATAATACCATAATAAGCAAATTATAGCTTGCCCTTGAAAAAAATTAGGATTTAAATTTACTTTTTTTTTTTTAATTTTTTTTCTTTTTACTTGAGATAGTTTTTTTTTTTTTTTTTAGAAACATACTAAATATGTTACCACTGGAGAAGATATGAATATGGTAAAATAGAATATTTGTAGAAACTAAATACTAATACTCTTAATATATGCACTTAATATATTATTCACTTAAAAATTATTGTTATTGTTATTCACTTAAAAATTAACATAACATAAAAATAAAATGTCGATTGTTAGAAAACTAGAAATGAAGGGTGGTGAAGACGCGAAAATTGAAGAAAGGAGAGTGAGTCCCTTGCACTGCCATCAAGGAATTGGTCGGTGTGCAATGGCAAAATCTCCACCACCCAATGGTTTGCAACATTTTTGTTCTCTAATCAATTTATAGCTTGTTTGGACGAAGGGGGAATAGAGGGGAGTAAAGTAGAGGGAGGAAGAGTAAGTTAAATTATCTTGTTTGGATGTTTTTTAAGGAGGGAGGGAAATTTGGAGGGGTTCTAACTACTCCTAACCCCTCATTTTTTATTCCCCCAAATTGGAGAGATTTGGAGGGAGAGTAGAGTATAAAAATGTTTCACCTAATGAATTATCAAATTTACCCTTACCATATTAACAAACTTACAAACTATGAAAAGACTAATTATTTCCCTCTCTTACTTAATTTTAAAAACATCCAAACAATGTGGAGGATAATCATTCCCCTCTACTCTCTTCCCCACTACTCTCCTCCTCTCTACTCCCTCCTCTACTCTCCTCTCCCTCCAAACTTCCAAACATAGCATTAGAGATTTAAATGAGTCTGCATCTCCATATTAACTATTAATGACATACAATTTTAGAAAATAAAAAATTTTGTCAACTTTTATTTGTTTACCAAAATATAATAATTGTGGTACAATTTTTATGTTACCAATAGATAGAATGATTTTTACAACGGAAGTATAATGAATCTCTAGTTATAAGCTTTTTAGAAACTCCTTGTTCTTTGGGTTCTTAGAATGTTCTTCATATTAAAAGGCTTCTAAGTTGAAGTTTTTTGTGGCTTTAGAGGCTTCAATCCATAGAATTGTGATAATATAGGATTTTTAAAAAGTTTTTGGAGCATTTTAAAGCTTGATTTTACTAAAACTTTATTGCTTGGAAGATCAATTTGAATGAATACTCTTCAAATATTCTTCAAATGATTTTAAGACAAAATTTTCAAAGCCTTGACCGTTGAAAAATTAGTGATGAATGAGTTAGTGATGCTCTTTATTTATAGTGTTCTTCTCAATATAAATCCCCCTCTAAGTCAACCTCTTTGAAGATGAGTAGTTACTTTTGATTAGCTTAAAATTAAAGAGTTCCACTAGAGCTATTGATAACTAGTCGCTAACCCGTATTATGTACAAGAACCTACCTATTTGTGAGGTAGACTAAAATAATTTTATAAAATCTTAAATTGATTAAGAAACTACACCATTACATGATTTGCTCTTGTATGACTTCAATTTGTGTTACAATTGGATAAAGAAGCCATTGCTAGAACGTGCAATGACTTACAAAAGAAAATAACTCAAAGAATTATTATATTAAAACTTTTGAAAGACCAAAAAATTAAAGAATCAGAGCTTAGAAATTATTGAAACAAAACAAAATATATATGACTAAACATTATAAGAGAAAGATGAGCTACATTCAAAAGAATAATCCATGGCTATAACTATTAAAATGAATCAAAAAATTCAAAGCCTACAAATTATTGATAAAATATATGTGTGTGTGTGTGTGTGTGTGTGTGTGTGACTACACAACAGAGAAATATAAGAGAAAGATGTGTTACTATCAAAAGAATAATTCAGATGTTAAAACTTTTAAAAGGCCAAAAAATAAAGAATCATAAGATTTACTTCACATAAATTTTTGAAACAAAACAAAATGTATATGATTACACGATAGAGAAATATAAAAGAAAAATTGATTACCTTCAAAAGAATAATAATTGGTATAGTCATTGAAATCTAATAAACATGTTCAAATATTGCAAAAACTAACACAAATTCTGATGTTAAAACTTCCAAAATGCCAAGAAAGATATATAATTAAAGAATAAATTATTGAAACAATTCAAAAAATATATGACTATTCAAAAGATAAATAAAAGAAAAAGAAAAAAGTTCTCTAACCCATAAAATAATAAGTTTTAAATTTTAACGGATCTAAACTTTAAATGATGAAAAAAAAAAATCATATACAGTCATAGGTGTAGGATTTGGTGGTTCATGTATGAAAATTACTTTTTAAAAAAAATTCATGAAAAACCATAACACACACACACATATATATATATATATATATATATATATATATAATACAAAGTAAATGAGAAGAAAATAACAGAAGAATAGTTCATACCTCTACTCGTCTTTTAAAAAAAAAATATTGAGATTTACATAGTTTTTATGGTGTTCATGATTAACCTCGCAAATTTAGAGAGAGACAATTATGAAGAAGAATGCTATTCTTTTGCGACAAAGATGGTGAAACCGTGAAACACTTCGGGAGCTTATTTTTGAGCTTGACATATTTATTTGTTTCTATCAAAAGGCTTGAAGATGTTATTTGATTAAACCTATATGCATTATAACATTTGAATTAAATAATTAACCACTAAAATAAAGCCAAGAATTCAACTTTGATTTAGCTTGATGAGTAATTTATAGAGTAAAAAAAAATTCTACTTACTCATCCAAAAAGAAAAATGATGTTATTTGATTAAAGGTCGGTAATTATCTCTTCTTCTTCTATTTTTATAAAGTTTTGTAATTTGTATATGTTGATACATGAATTGAAGACTGATTGCCAATGTACACTGTACTTTGGATGAAGTTTAATTTGACACTGTACCTTTTCAAAGTACGCTGGTTACTAATTAGAAATTGATTATTTTGCAGTGTATTAGTAAACGGTACTTCTCATCTCTTTTTTTGATTCTTTAATCTTCATAAGTAAGAAATTTTCATATATTTTGAGAAATAACATTTGAGTTTGAGTTTAAGTTGGATTTATTAGAGAAATAGAGTTTCATTCCTTATTAAGTTTAGATTTTGGTTGTTGATGTCAAAGATTAGTCCTCCTCAGATTAAAGTTAATATTGTTAATTAAAAAAAGTTAAATAATTTTTTTAAAAAAATTATAATGATGTAGTAAACTCTAGAGATGTCAACAAAAAGTAAAAGGCTTTGGTTATATATATATATATATATATATAGATTACCTCTGAACCTATTTCTTTTGTTAAAAGTAAATATCGACCATAAATATCCAAATTTAACTGAGAGACTTGTTTTTATTTTGTGAGTTAATGTGACATGTGGCAATTTTATTTGTCAATGTGATGTCAACTTGAATGACACATATCACTATTTAATTTGTTATTTTTAGTATTTTATTTAATTAATTTAGTGACACATGTAAATTTAGTATTGATTACTAAATTTTTAATTGTAACTAGTTTTCTTTTTTCTTCCAAAACCCTCTCCCCCATCCTATTGTTGTAAATATTGAATTTTTCTTTTTCTTTTACTTTTTTTTTAGAAAGTTTTAACCTATGGTGTCCGCTCCTGATGATGCTCTTTATTATCAGATTAAGACACCAATTGGTTTTTGATTGAATCTTAGATCTCTTATTCAATCATTAAAAACTTTACCAGTTGAGCTAATTGGAACCTACTTTTTTTACCTTTTTTTTTTTTTTTTTTTTTTAGTTTAGGAAAAAAAGGTTCACCACAAGATTTAATTCAAATGTAATCTAAGTTTTTAAATTTAATCACTTTTATTTTTCACTAACAATAAGTATGAGTGGAGTGATTCAAAGTTCAAACCCATGTTCTCCCATGAGGAAGAATCAATGACAGAATCAGAATATTAGTCCAGGGGAAAGAATAAAATAAAAGGTCAATGGCAACATCAATTCTAACAAATTAATTAATATAAGTAAAAGCACTCAATTAATTACGCAAAAAATTTTGATGATTGACATAGAAAAATAATGTAAATATAAATTATTAGCCTCATCACACACGCTTCGTGCGTGAGATGAGGCTATTTTTTTTTTTTTTTTTTTGTTTAATGTTATAGTGTTTAAGAGTTAGGCCCTTGGATATACACCACTGTCAGTTTCTTTAAGACCTCTCCTTTCCTCATGTGTGTACGTATGTGTTAAAATACTTAGTATTCTCAAAAAAACAAAAAAAAAAGTGAGATAAAGATAGTGTCCAAATTTTTAGAATAGTTCTCTACGTGATTTAAAAAAAAAAAAAAAATTATTTGTACCTGGGCTTAAAGTTTGAAATTTTGAATTTAAAATAAAAAGTGGTAATTCAGATAAAGAAGATAAAGGAAAAAGCACGTGAATTTTTTTTTTTAAAGTTATTTGTACATGGGCTTAAAGCTTGAAAAATAAATTTAAAATAAAAAGTGGTAATTCAAATAAAGAAAATAAGGAAAAAAAAAAAAACCTAAAACTTAGGAACAATAAATTACTCTTTTAACCAGTTTGTGGTTTTTAATTTAAAATTATTTAACTAAAAGATAGGGGTATTTTAGAGAGTTTAAGAATTTGTGTAAAAGTATTTTAGTATGGAAAATGTTGAAAATCAATTGGGGAATCTTGTTATTAATAGTATAAATAATTTATTTTTTTCATGCCTAATGTTAGAGTTAAGACTTTGTATAATCATTGTTATTGTAAGGAAATGTTTTTCTCCCAAAGCCCAAATGAAATGGTCAATGGCCCAAAGAGCCCAAAACAATGAATTTGTAGAGAGTTGGCTTGAAACTGAACTTTTAATGAGTTTAGGTGGATAACTATCACAGTAGGCTAATTGTTACTAGAAAGCATAAACAAATAGTTTAGATAAGAAAAGTCCTCCTCAGCCAAGTTTGAGGAAGGTTGTTCTTATGTATATTTCTCTTAGACTTATACAAAACTACAGTTCTTAATCGTACAGTAATTTTTCTACAAATTATTTGATGATCCCTTTGCAATGGGATCTTTCTTCTTTATATTCCCTTTCCTTACTTTATCTCCACCCTCCACATGTAGATTAGATGGTTGGCTTTGATACTTGTCCCATCAACCCCTTCTAGTTAGCTGTAAGGCTAAATGTTACTGTTTAGGTATCATCTCCACATTAATGCAGCCAGGAGGTTAGCTGCAGAACATTCAATGTTGTGGTACCAGTTTTCTTCTCAGATATTTTCCAACTCTTTTTTATCTTATCCCCACCTGATGCTTCTCCTTGCCAGTATGATTATTTGTTGCCTTAATTTTTATGAAAGTTTGGACTTATGACCCCTACTCTGTATAGCCGAGGAGGTACTTCTCCTCAGAAAAAATTTCCAATTTCTCTTGACCAAACTCCTTCACGGACCATTGTCCTGTAGAGCTCTGTCATTATTACCTATCCTCGAACTACTTGATGTCCTCAGACACGGCCTACGGCCCAATACTCATATTTGGGCCCTTTATCCCTACAATAGCCCTTCGAAATTCCACTCTTTTTCTCATCAGGAAAAAGGGGGATTTCGATTTCCTGGCGACTACCTTCCTTATTCTTATGTCATTTTTTTCTGTGCATGTGTCTTTTCAACTGCAAAGAGGCACACTCCTGATGCTTCAACATCTGGGATGCTCAAACATTTATTTCATTCAACGCCCTATCCCCTGCGTCCCACGGTATGATGGAAATCCTATGGTGGAGGAAATTTATGGGGATTTGGGTGGGAACTCCCATTCACTTTTCCACTCCTTATATATATTGCTTGAAGATTCTAGCTGTTCCACTTTTTGCATCTTCAACTCTCAAGAACCAGTCCAAGGAGCCCTTCTTTATTCTCGTAAGTTACCTTTAGCATTTCTTTTAGATTTAGAACATTTTCTTCCTCAGCGTCCCTAATTTCACCTTATCACACTAATACCTTCAATTATTTTTCACATAGGTAGATTTTCTAGTTTAGTAGACACTCCAGAGGGTATAGAGAGTTTTCAAGCCTATTATCGTATTTCGCTTTAAGGTTTCCATAAAGTATTACCATCGAGGGGAGTGGCAAACCATGAGGCAAGAAGGAGAAGTAGTAATCCCTATGATTGCCTTTATAGAAGGAGGGATGAGAATTCTCATGGGTAGAGTGACTAGGGACTACCCTATTACTCATAGACTTTCTCCCACCTAATGCGCCCCTAATGTGTTTAGGATTTTAGGTAGCATAGATGCTCTTAACGAAAAGATAGGTGTGAACCTCACCCATCATGATGTTAACTGGATCTACGATTTTCAACACCTCAAAGGCCAAAGATATTATTTGAAAACTAGGGTCCCTACAGTACAGTTAGGCTAATATCGTGTCTCCTCGATACCAACAAGGGTATGGACAATGACTTCCTAATTGTCTTAGGGGAGTGGCATGATAAACTTCATTGCCACCATGAGATGGGACACCAAGTGGGGTGTTTAGGTTTAGGCTAACTATTCTAACAATACCCCCTTTTTTTCACTAACACTTTTTTCACTTACTTCTTCTATTTTCATTTGTAAATTGATTCTTATTTACTTACCTGTGTTGTATTCTAACAATGTTTTTACTTTTGATGAATTTGTAGATAAATATTCTGCATTCCCCAACCTTAACCTCGTCAACGAGCCTAACCTGACCAAGATACTCAAGGCTGAGATTTTTGTCCACACCGATGGACAGCTTAAAGTGGCCCATATTATCCTCGACTATGATCCCATCTCCTCCAGCTTCCAAGACCCCAAATATGTGATAAAGGCGAAGGACCTATGGTTGCAGCAGATCAACATTACAATACCAAGATTCCTCACTGGTCCTCCTCCCGAAGTCACACAACCAGTGGAGTTACCCTTCCAGCTTACTGCCAGGGAAGTAGCAACCCCTTCTCAACCAACTCCTGAAGACATAGCCAAAGTGGTGGAGGTTTTATACTCCAAGGAGGATTTTGAAGTTTTCAACCAGCCTTAGTCTTTAGAACCTTCAAGCGCTGACTTCAACCATCTTTCTCCTACACAAGTAAGTAGTGTCCAAGAAGCCCCTAGTGTCCTTAATGCAATAGTGCTTCAATGCAAGTCCAAGACAAGTCTTCTGGAGTCTCACGTAGAAGGCATCGTGCCCTAGGTGGCCATTCAAACCAAGCCTCCTACTCCCCTTCACACCCAAACTTCCTAACTTGATCATGCGAATAAGAAGAGGAAGAGGGATGGAAAAGGCAAGGAGGTAGTTGAGAAGGGAGGGTTCATCCCTATCAAAGAGCCCAAGCCCTAGAAAGGAGCTAAAGTAGCAAGGGTTACTCAGACGAGGTCTTCTAGTGAAGGGGCCATTGTGGAAAGGGGCATGATCGTTGCCTTAGGGTCCAGACCTGGAACCCTCCCTTGGTGTTAAATGGATCTCCCTTTCCCTTGGATTCTTCTATCAGGGACTTTCAGAAGGGTAAGGTAGGATATATTGCAAATGCCTTAAAGTAGCCACTACTACTACCTGATGACATGGCCGGCCTAAGGACCATAAAGAAACACGAGGTGTTTCTAACTCTGAAGAGAGATCTTGCGTTGGTAAGTTTTTCCTTTTTTTTTTTTTTTTTTTTTTTTAACTAAGTGTTCCAATTATTTTATCGCATCATTTTTTTTTAAAAGTTATTCAAGCTGCATATGTGGCCGAGGAGTTGGTGAACAACTCCCACAAGCAAATGAAGGAAAAGGAGGGACGATGAATAGCTATCGTGGAGGCCTTTACTCTGGCCGAGCAAAGGATAAAGGACCTCAATACAAAGCTGACTAAGGCCACTCGAGAAAAGAAAAGTGTTGAGGCTACTCTTGAGGGAGTTGAAAGGCAAGCAAAATGCCAACGTAAACAGCTGCGTCAAACTGAGGATCAGCTTATTGTTGCTAAGGAGCAAATAGAGGCTCTAAAGAAAAAATTGGAAAAGGTAGAAGAGGTTGCAGAAAAGGACGAGCAAGCTAGGTACAAGGTAGGGGTGGCCAAGATAGAGGAACACTTAAGAGCCCAGGTCACTAGGATATGCAGAAATTATTGCCTCCTAGTGTGGAATGAAGCATTAAACCAAGCTGGGGTGGATGCTTCATCCCACTTAAGAGGGCAAAGAATGCCTATTACCCCCTAGCCCTTCGCACATCAGGTCCCTCAAGCTCCCAGCCTAAGGTTGCTCCCCAAGCCCCTAAATCCAATCAAGCTACTTCTGCTGATGCTACTCCTTCCTCTACTACTCCCCCTAAGGAAGTCGAGCAAACTAGCGCCTTGGAAACAGAGAAAGAACCAACCCAAGGGACAGCCCTTAAACCTACAAAGCTCCCTCCTGCATCTAAGGATTCATCCAAAGAGAAAGGCACTTCTTAGAGCCAAGAGCTAGTATTGGTCATCCTCCCCTTCACATCCAAGGAAGATCCAAAAGGCAAGGGCATTGCCCAAGTAGCAGTGCCTAAAGTGCCTACAAATACTACAAGAAAAGCCAATCTCCCTCCTCCCTAAACCAAATAGGACTTTAGTTATATTTAGTTGTTTTCCCTTCCACGTATTTCCTTTCCCCTTTGTTATTATACTTTTGTTGTATTTATTTTTATATTTTAAATATGTACTTCTTGGCCTTTTCAAGGCCTTATTTAATGAAAAGTAGTAAATTCCTTTATATCTCATTGTGCTTGTGTAAAGTCAAACATTATTTCTCACATAATCAGTACTTAACTAACATACTCATAACTTATAAGACTCTCTTTATGAAATGTAACTGGCAATGTAATAGAATAACCTTTCCTAGCCTATAACACTTGGCAACCTATAATTTAATTTAAAAATATGCTTTATGTTCCTAAAATAAGTAGCTCAAAGGACTATGTGTACTTCAAGACTCCCTTCTTAACTTCAAACAATGATGAAGCACCTACCTATCCAAGGCATACGATCCTAGGAGACTATCATACTCCAGACTTCATTTAGCATTCTATTTAACAATAGATTCAGGTAGTTGTAGGCATTAATTTACCCAAAATATGTGGTCTAAGGAACCTTACCAAGATTCTATTTAACACTTAGATAAATAATGAACAGTATTAATTTACCCAAGGCATGTGGTCCGAGGAGCTAGGCATGACCAAGGTTCTTTTTAACACTTAAATAAATAATAAACAGTGTTAATTTACCCAAGGAATGTGGTCCGAAGAGCCAGATATGACCAAGATTCTGTTTAACACTTAGATAAATAATGAACAACGTTAATTTACCCAAGGTATGTGGTTCAAGGAGCCAAATATTACCAAGGTTCTATTTAACACTTAGATAAATAATGAACAGTGTTAATTTACCCAAGGCATGTGGTCCGAGGAGCTAGGCATGACTAAAGTTCTTTTTAACACTTAAATAAATAATAAACAGTGTTAATTTACCCAAGGAATGTGGTCTGAAGAGCCAGACATGACCAAGATTCTGTTTAACACTTAGATAAATAATGAACAACGTTAATTTACCCAAGGTATGTGGTTCGAGGAACCAAACATTACCAAGGTTCTATTTAACACTTAGATAAATAATGAACAGTGTTAATTTACCCAAGGCATGTGGTCCGAGGAGCTAAGCATGACCAAGATTCTATTTAACACTTAGATAAATAATGAACAATGTTAATTTACCCAAGAAATGTGGTCCGAAGCGCCAAGCATGACCAAGATTCAGTTTAACACTTAGATAAATAATGAACAATGTTAATTTACCCAAGGCATGTGGTTCGAGGAGCCAGGCATAACCAAGATTCTGTTTAATACTTAAAGGAATGGAGCACACAACATGTAATATTGTAAACCAAAATGTGGTAGAGATTGTCTTTCATTAATAATAATACATTTGTAGGTTATTTATATTCCAATGGCGTGGTACAACATTTTCATCTAAGTCTTCTAGAAAATAAGCACCTATACCAGCTATCGAGGTAACACAATATGGCCCCTCCTAGTTGGGCCCCAACTTTTCCCATGCTGGATTTTTTACAGTACCCACAACTTTTCTCAATAGCAAGTCACCAAGTACTAATGGCCTTGGCCTCACGCTGGTATCATACCCCTATTTGAGTTTTTATAGATAATATGCTAGCTAAACTATGGCAGCTTCTCTTCATTCCTCAACCTAGTCTAAACTTTTTTCTAATAGCTTATCATTATTGTTTAGAGTGAACAAGCTCGTCCTTAGTGTTGGAAATCCAATCTCTAGAGGGATCACAGTCTCAGACCCAAAAGTCATTGAAAAAGGTGTTTTTCCAGTTAGTCGATGAAGAGTAGCCCGATATGTCCAGAGAACATGTGATAGCTCTTCCACTCATCTACCTTTTGCCTCATCCAACCTCTTCCTAAGCCCGTTCACTATAACCTTGTTAGAACATATGTGATTTGATGTTAGGAACATATGTTAATTTAGAATTGGCTAATTCTTAGACAAAACATACTTTACTTGTAATTGGGTAGATCTAGGATGTGTTTAATGTTTCAAGAAACAAGGTCTCAAGTTCTAGTGTTAAAGCCATGCAAATTTGTCCAAAAAACAAGTGAGAAGTGTTAGATTTTAAAGCTCGACAACTAGTATCTATTAAGGTTTAAAAATCAACTAAAGCCCAATGCTCGACAACTAGCTCGATAGATACCCTATTCGTCGAGGTTTATGGAATTTAGTTTTTCAGAACTGATTTTCATCCAATCCGTGTGTATATGTTTGGGCTTTCTTTTTTCACAGCCCTAAACATATATAAGGATTATTTTAAGGGCCGTCAAAGATGCGCAAGTGTGAAGCATAGTTGTGTTCATACAAATTGTGATCGGAGACAGAATTTGTCCTAATTCATATTTCTCTTGAAGAAGATGCTGTGTTTGTACACCTTAAGGTTTTGTGACTAAGGAATTTCATGATCTTCATCGTGTGATGAATTGAATAACTTTGTAGCCAACATCTTTCTCAAGTTGGTGATTAATTCGCGTATTGAGATCTGCACATCTATTGGTTAGTCACGTACTTGGAGTTGTGCATTGAAAATGATAGATTGTCACTATAAAACAAGTCCAATTAGGTATTGGGGTAAGGGTTCAACTGTAGGTTAGTATAAGGTACTGTGATTTCTTTACTTGTAACTGCTTGTTTTGATAATAGTGGATTCTCGGGAGTGATGACCTTAAAATTATCCAGTGGGGTTTTTTGCCATATAGATTTTCCCCATTCGTAAACAAATCACCATGTCAATTTAATTTTCACTGCACTTTAGTTAATTGGTGATTTGTTTGTGATACGACGCGTTTTGTATGTTAATTGAATTAATTAATTAACTTGGCTCAATCAATTTGTTTATTTATCACAAGGGGTCAATACATTCTTGGCCTATCAAACCTTACTAATAGCCTCAGCCTACCCATTTCCTTAGGGATATGCTAAAGTTGAATATATGTTCCTAATACCTAATTCACAGCAGCACCTCCTAAAACCTTTACTATCAAATTAAAATTTATTATCTAAGATGAGGGTGTGAGGAATCCCAAATCTTGTGACAATATTTTTCCATACAAACTTCTTTGGATCCACATACCTAATGTTGGCTAATGGCTTAGCTTCTACTCATTTTGTGAAGTAATCATTGCCAACCAGAAGCCATCTTCTGTTTCTTGTAGCCTTAGGAAATAGTCCTACAATGTCCAAGCTCCACTAAGCAAATAGTCATGGGCTTGATAGAGGATTAAGGACATCTCCTGGCTGATGAATGTTTTGAGCAAATCTCTGGCATTAATCATACTTCTTCATATACTTCTATACCTCTTTTTGCATACTTGGCCACTAATATCCCTAGGTAAGGGCCCTATGGGATAGCGACCTGCCCCCTGTATGACTTCCACATATTCCCTTGTGTAGCTCCTCCAGGAATGGCTCCACTACTTCAAGATGGATACATAGTAAGTATGAGGTAAAAAAAGAACGTTTATACAACTTTTTCTCCTCGAACAACCAAAAATGAGAAGCTTTCCTCTGTACTTTATCTGCTTCACTTTTCTTTTCAGGCAGAGTACTGTCATTGTGGAATAGGACTAAAGAATCCATCCAGCTAAGCCCGACCTTAATCTGGTGAACCTAGACCTTCTCCTTCTTCTCTTCGGTAGGCTTATACAAATCTTCAATGAGTATAACTCGAGGTAAGCCATGTGCAAAGGAAGTTTCCAAAGTAACCAAAGAATCAGCATGCGTATTTCTGCTCCTTAGAATTTGCTACAAAGTGAAAAATTCAAAACTTGATTACAAGCGCCTAGCTTAATTCAAATACTCTTGCATTCTCAAATCCCTAGCTTCCATCACTCCCTTTACTTGTCCCACCACCAACCTCAAGTCTGAGAATACTTTCACTACCTTTCCTCTTATTTTCTGAACCATAGCCATCCCTACCAACAGAGTTTCATACTACGTTTCATTATTTGTGGCCGAGAAACCGAACCTTAAAGACTTCTCAAAAGTAATCTTTTCTGGGGACACCACAACTAGCCCTACCCCAGATCCTCTTTGATTAGCTACATTATCAACATAAAATTTCCAAGATGAGGGTCCTTGTAGGGAGATTGCTTCAACTGGTTTTCTACCCAAGTTTTGTTTCTCGTCTTCCATCTCTACCGGGGATTTAGTAAATTCTGCCACCAAATCTACAAGAACCTAGCCCTTAATAAAGGTTCGAGGCATATACTTGATATCAAAGGCTCCTAAAATCGTTCCTCATTTGGCAATTCTCCCTGTATAATCAGCCTTTCGAAGCAATGATTAAAGAGGAAGTTAGGTTAAAACTACAACTGTGTGAGTTTGGAAATAATGAGGGAGTTTTCGCATGTCATGCACCACAACTAAAATAGCTTTCTCTAATGGCAAGTCACCTCTGCTTTGTGCAATGATTTGCTCACGTAATAAACTAGTCGTTGTACTCCGTTGTCCACCCTTAGCAGCATTAAACTAACTACATGAAAGGCCACAACAATATAAGTGAAAAGAACCTCTTCCTCTTCAGGCTTGGACAAAATGGATGGCTGAGAAAGATAATCCTTCAATCGCTTAAAAGCCAAGGCACACTCTTCAGTCCACTCAAATTCTTTCCATTTGTACAACAATTAGAAGAAATGCCTACATCTATCAGCGGACCGTGAAATAAATTGGTTCAAGACTACAATCATTCTTGTTAACTTCTGGACTTCCTTGGGATTCTGAGGAGGTTATAGGTTGTTAATTGCCTTAATTTGATCGTGATTGACTTCAATTCCATGATGAGTGATCATATAACCCAGAAATTTGCCTGAACTAATGCCAAAAGAACACTTAGAAGCATTAAGGCATAGTTTGTGTGTTCTTAGTACTTTAAAAATACTTCTAAGGTCATTTACATGCTCGAACACCACCTTACTCTTCACCACCATATCATCTATGTAGATTTCAATGTTTTTGCCAAGCTGAGGTTCAAACATCCTAGTCATCAACCTCTAATAAGTGGATCTTGCATTCTTCAGTCCAAAGGGCATCACCTTGTAATGGTAATTCCTAGTGGGTGTAACAAAAGCAATCTTCTCCTAATCACCCAGAGCCAATGGTATTTTATGATACCCCTAAAAGGCATCTAAAAAGCTCATTCGAGGTTGACCAACTATTGCATCCACCAATTGGTCTATCCGAGGTATTGGGAAAGGATCTTTGGGGCAAGCCTTGTTTAGATTAGTGAAGTCCACACATACTTGCTACTTCCCATTTTTCTTCTTTACCACCACTATATTAGCCAACCACTCAGGATAAAACACCTCTTTTATTGCTTCTGCTCGCTTAAGTTTGATCACCTCCTTCTTAACAGCATCAGAATGCTCTTTGGAAGAGTGCCAATGTAGTTGCTTCTTAGGGATGATAGATGAATTAACATTTAGGTGATGACAAATAAAATTTAGATCCACCCAAGGAGCTTTATAAGCACTCCACGCAAACACATCAACATTCTTTGTAAGGAAAACAACAAGTTCTTCCTTCTCCCAAGGAGGTAACTGAACTCCCACCTGGAAAAACTTCTCCTCATCATTATCAATGACAATTTTTTCTAACTCTTCACACTTGCCCCTTCTACCACCACATCCGTGGACGAAGACTGTTCTCCTTGATTGCTAATACAAGTTGAAAATGTCCATTTATGGACTTAAGCAAGCATCTAGGTCATGGAACATCAGATTTGATTTAAGCAATCAAGTTATTTGGTTTTAAACAAAATCTTGATGAACCAGGTGTGTACAAAAGACATCGAGATAAAGTAGTAATGTTCCTAATACTTTATGTTGATGATATTCTACTCATTGGGAATGATGTAGGGGTAATGTCATCAATAAAGATTTGGTTGTTAAGCCAATTTGATAAAAAGGACTTAGGTAAGGCTAACTTTATTTTAGAGATCAAGCTTTGGCGAGATCACAAAAATAAGATGTTAGGCTCATCACAAGCTGGATATATAGATAAGGTTCTAGAACGGTTTAGCATACAAAACTCCAAGAAGGGATTACTTCCTTTCAGACATGGAGTTCCTTTGTCTGATGACCAAAGGCCTAAGACTTAAAATGAAGAAAATATGATGAGACAAGTTCCTTATGCTTTTGCAATAGGAAGTCTCATGTATGCCATGCTTTGTACTAGACCAGATATCTGTATTCAGTTGGCATGGTCAGCCAATATTAATTAAATCCAAGACCAAAACATTGGCAAGCAGTAAAGCATATTCTCAAGTATCTTCAGAGAACGAGAGATTATATGCTTGTTTACTGGTGTGAGGATTTGATTCCCATTGGCTATACAAATTCAGACTCTCAGTTGGATCTAGGTTTCAAAAAATCCACTTCAGGATGTGTTTTCACCTTGGGAGGTAAAGTTATAACTTAGAAGAGTGTTAAGCAATCTTGTATTTCGAACTCCACCATGGAAGCTAAGTACGTTGCTGCTTATGAAGCAGCAAAGGAAGCTATTTGGCTTAAGAAATTTCTTTATGATCTTGGTGTAGTGAGAATGGAGCAAATTCCTATTACATTGTTTTGCAATAATAGTGAAGCGGTTGCACAATCCAAAGATCCAAGGAATCATATATAAAGAAAGCACATTGAGAGAAAGTATCATATCATTTGAGACATTGTTGCTTGTGTCGATGTAGTGGTGGCAAAGATTGAAAGTGCAAATAATCTAATAGATCTCATTACCAAAACCTTACCTCAAAGGACTTTCAAGTTACATTTGGAAGGAATAAGAGTTAAATTAGTGCAAAATAGTCTTTAGGGCAAGTGAGAGATTGTTAGGATTAGTGTCCTTAAATCATTTTGTATGATGCTATGTACATTATTATATATGACATTATGTATGACTTAATGTTGTGATTAATAAAATTATTTTATTATTATCTAAAATAATGGTAACATAAATATTCGAATATTATCATATAGTCTATGAGATGCATAGTTTGTCATTTATGTGAAAAATCACAAAATATATAAATCACAAATTCTTTATAAATTCAAAATTTTAGTTCGTAGTTGATGATGAAATTGGGCATTTCATCTGCAAAGACTATAGTATATCAACTAAAATGATTTGTCTTGATCATGGAAGTGGAGACTTTTAATTGATATATTGATATGTTTTAAGAATTAAAATATATTGAACTGGACCGCTGTGAGATTTATTATTCTCCTAACAATTGTCAAATGAATAATAAATCTTACAACTTCTATTTATATGAATTTTTAATCTTAAGAGAATAATGGACATGATCATAGAGTGTAGGTTGCTTTGATATATCAAGAGTGAGGTCTAAAGTTGTGGGGCTCGAGGGCCCAGAATCCCCGGTCCACCTTTAGGCTGGCCCAAGGCCCAAGCCGAGGATGGCAATCTCCCCAGATGGTCGGCCTAAGGGTTTAAGTTCTTCCAAGACCTGAGCCGAGGACACACCCCTCCTCGGCACACCTAGTCTAATCCAGGTAGGGGGCAGACTCAGAACAGGTGGTCACATCTACACTTAACGAGTATGCCTGATCATCCAGGTTACATTAATGATGACAAGACCCTTCACTGAAAAGCTGGGAGGCAGCAACCCCCAGTATGGTGAGGAACCTGTCTGATGGGACAAGTCCTGAATCAGTAGCCCAGATGGCCAACAGCTGTAAGGCCAGGATCGAGCTAAAGGGCGTATATAAAGCAAGGAACCCCCCTTGTAAAGGGGGGCCTCCTCGGACGCCAGCCGAGGAGCAACCCCAAGAAAAGAGCAATAAACGAGAAGTTCAAGGAAGACCGGCGAGGGATCGGCTAGAGCCAAACCCTTTGCTCCCACTCTCTACAAATTCATTGTCGGGGGCCCACCTCCGAAAAAGGAGCCCCTACAATTGGCGCCGTCTGTGGGAAGGGTTAGTGCGCTGGCTGGCGTAACCGGCGGTCGTTCTAAAGCAGTTATTACTCCGAAGTTGGCGGTGCAAAAAGATAAGAAAGAGAAAGAAAGAAGAAGAGAAGAAGAGAAGAATTGCAGTGCGAAAAGGAAACTCAACAACAAGTAAAAGGAGAATTCTTTATTATTTCAGAAGAAGATTACAAATACAATAATCTTTACAATCTCAAAAAAAAAAAAAGGGTTACAAATACAATCAGAGGCCCAGGCGGACCGGTCTTGGAACTGGCCGGGCAAGAGGCTCGCAAAGAATTAATATCAGGAATGAGGGAAGTGTCAACCCGTGCTTTTATTGGCGTCAAGAGAATGGGAGAACTTGACAGTAAAAGCACGGGAAGGGGACCTGGGGGCTGGCTCACCTTCAAACCAAAGCTTGAACAAAGTGAGGAGCCAACCCCGAGACCCCGGAACACCTTCCCTCGTGATGCTTCCTCGACCCTCTCCAAACTGCACGAGCACTGACCGTCGGAGACGGCAATACTCGGGCACCAGCCGTGACGGGAGTTCGCGTGCCTCCTTCGTCGGAGGTGCGCTCTGCGGAGGGGCGTTAGGTACTTCAATGACGTCCCCCCTGGCCACCATACGAGGCCCTACCAGTGTTACGCCTAAACTCTGCCGCCCCGGCAGCCCAGTGGGGGCTGCGGCCACGGCGGCCCTTAACTCTAGGTCTCCTAACTGCGGTCACGACCCTGGTGGCGGTATCAAAGGGGCTTAGGAAGGTGAAAATGTATATCTCTTTTTCGTGGTGGAGGGTTCATGGAATGAGGAGAAACACTCCCCCCATAACGCCTTTTATGGAGGGTGAAAACCAGCGGGAGTTGAGCCGCGCGAAATTCGAAAGGGGAATTGTCAAAGGGAATTAATTCCCACCCAGTTCCAAGGGGATTGCCAGCTACCTGATTCGTGTTAATTCACGAGGGCATTAATGGAGGCGCGTTACGGGCACCGAAGCGTCAAACATGGAGCGCGGAAGGCCAAGCGACGCCTCGTAAAACAGAAAGATGAGGAACACGAACCAGAAGCAAGATCAGCCCCACATGCGAAGTCACAATCCGACCCGAGGAAAAACAGCTCACAGGAAAAGACCCGTGGACGTCCTCCCACCAAAAACAAAGTCCTCGGATCCGAGGACAAACTCCTATTGGAGGCAACTGTGCAGCAGTGGTACAATGACTCTTGCTCCAGCAACCTGCAAGGGGCTAGGGGGAAGCACTTCTACCCGACGTGAGACTGAGTTGCCCAAAGAGGTGAACACTGTGTCCTCATGCTCGGGGCCCACTTGGAAACGATGGCAGCAATTGTACCTAGGACTTGCATGGTCCTCGGACTCAAGCCTACGGGGAGCTGGCCACTCGTACTTAAGACAGTAATTGTACCTAGGTCTTGCATGGTCTACGGACTCAAGCCTAAGGGGAGCTAGCCACTTGGAAACGATGGCAGCAATTGTACCTAGGACTTGCATGGTCCTCGGACTCAAGCCTACGGGGAGCTGGTCACTCGTACTTAAAGCAGCAATTGTACCTAGGTCTTGCATAGTCTACGGACTCAAGCCTAAGGGGAGCTAGCCACTTGGAAACGATGGCAGCAATTGTACCTAGGACTTGCATGGTCCTCGGAC
Organism: Quercus variabilis; assembly: GCA_030445155.1. Lineage (NCBI taxonomy): Eukaryota > Viridiplantae > Streptophyta > Magnoliopsida > Fagales > Fagaceae > Quercus > Quercus variabilis. The sequence continues at coordinate 36,614,796 of CP129454.1, read as the reverse complement.
TCAAGCCTACGGGGAGCTGGCCACTCGTACTTAAGGCAGCAATTGTACCTAGGTCTTGCATGGTCTACGGACTCAAGCCTAAGGGGAGCTAGCCACTTGGAAACGATGGCAGCAATTGTTCCTAGGACTTGCATGGTCCTCGGACTCAAGCCTACGGGGAGCTGGCCACTCGTACTTAAGGCAGCAATTGTACCTAGGTCTTACATGGTCCTCGGACTCAAGCCTACGGGGAGCTGGCCACTCGTACTTAAAGCAGCAACTGCACCTAGGTCTTGCCTGGTCTACGGACTCAAGCCTACGGGGAGCTAGCACTTCTACCCGACGTGAGACTAAGTTGCCCAAAGAGGTGAACACTGTGTCCTCATGCTCGGGGCCTACTTGGAAACGATGGCAGCAATTGTACCTAGGACTTGCATGGTCCTCGGACTCAAGCCTACGGGGAGCTGGCCACTCGTACTTAAGGCAGCAATTGTACCTAGGTCTTGCATGGTCTAGGACTCAAGCCTAAGGGGAGCTAGCCACTTGGAAACGATAGCAGCAATTGTACCTAGGACTTGCATGGTCCTCGGACTCAAGCCTACGGGGAGTTGGCCACTCGTACTTAAAGCAGCAACTGTACCTAGGTCTTGCCTGGTCTACGGACTCAAGCCTACGGGGAGCTAGCACTTCTACCCGACGTGAGACTGAGTTGCCCAAAGAGGTGAACACTGTGTCCTCATGCTCGGGGCCCACTTGGAAACGATGGCAGCAACTGTACCTAGGACTTGCATGGTCCTCGGACTCAAGCCTACGGGGAGCTGGCCACTCGTACTTAAAGCAGCAACTGTACCTAGGCCTTGCCTGGTCTACGGACTCAAGCCTACGGGGAGCTAGCTATTTACGACGGATCCAAGGTACTGCTCGGTCCGAAGACCTATCCCTGTGGAGAAACTAACTACCTATTGTAGAGCCTAAGGGTCGATCCAGCCACTCAAGGGGGCACCAACCGGCTGAAGGTCTTCCAGAACATGGGGGCCGAGGTTTGCAAAACCCTCCTCCCCGTCCGAGGAGACGTGCAGCAGGGTTTCGAGGGGCTATTGTGGGGCCCGAGGGCCCAGAATCCCCGGCCCACCTTTAGGCTGGCCCAAGGCCCAAGCCGAGGATGGCAATCTCCCCAGATGGTCGGCCTAAGGGTTTAAGTTCTTCCAAGACCTGAGCCGAGGACACACCCCTCCTCGGCACACCTAGTCTAATCCAGGTAGGGAGCAGACTCAGAACAGGTGGTCACATCCACACTTAACGAGTATGCCTGATCCTCCAGGCTACATTAATGATGACAAGACCCTTCACTGAAAAGCTAGGAGGCAGCAACCCCCAGTATGGTGAGGAACCTGTCTGATGGGACAAGTCCTGAATCAGTAGCCCGGATGGCCAACAGCTGTAAGGCCAGGATCGAGCTAAAGGGCGTATATAAAGCAAGGAACCCCCCTTGTGAAGGGGGGCCTCCTCGGACGCCAGCCGAGGAGCAACCCCAAGAAAAGAGCAATAAACGAGAAGTTCAAGGAAGACCGGCGAGGGATCGGCTGGAGCCAAACCCTTTGCTCCCACTCTCTACAAATTCATTGTTGGGGGCCCACCTCCGAAAAAGGAGCCCCTACAAAAGTAATGGTCAAAACCTCAGTATGTTGGGCAGCCACATTTGGTGTTGATGGAATATATATTCTCAAGATGGAATTCATAATCTCTTAACGGAGATATAAAATATTCCATTGAGATAAATTTAATGGGTTCAGTTATTCAGAGAGTTAGACCTAACCACTTTGGTAAGAAATTACTAAAGTATGTATTTATGAAATTGGATTTCATAAATATATGATGAATAATTTTAAAGAATTAAACCGGGTACTTAAGGATTAAGATGTAGTAATCTACAAAGTAGTAGTCTTTATTCATGACTTTGTATTACTACGAATATTTTATGAAGGGGTTGCATGTATAATAAAGTCTTAAGATATAATTTAGTAATAAGGTCTAGAGTGCAATTATATTTATATAGTGATATTAAATATAATTAATGGTAACTTTGGACTTGTCAAGAGTTGATAGAAAAGCTCAAGACCCATTGAAGTTAGTGTCTTATTGGTCTCTTTTGGTCTAACTCCAAGCCACACACTAAAGTCCAATTAGAAAGGCCCAATAGGGCAGCCCAATTAAATAATCAGTTAGTTATAATGGGAGAAACATACATAATTTTTTTTAAAAAGAGACACCATTGTGAAATGGTGTGTATGTATGAGTGAAGCCACTCGATTATTCTCTCTTGGAAACTGATTGAGAGATCACACTTCTTGGGCGTAAAGTGGAATTTGAGTGAATATTAAAAGTGTTCTTAAGTACTTATAATCTTTTGTTTTAAATTTCACCACACTAAGGTACGCTATCTTATTCTTAAATTTTGAAATTTACATAATGCATGTTATCAATCATAAATGAAATAGATTTATGTTTATTGCTTTTGTTGTGTGTTTTGTATGAGATACAAAATAAGTTTTTCTGGCAACTAGTTGCTAGAAGATTACAAATATTTATATTGTATAATAAATATATAAATATATATATATATATAAACTGATTCAGTAGAATGTAAAAATTAAATCATAACTATATTATAATAAGGAAGATTCAAATACAATGGTATAATGGATGAAAGAGATTTAAAAAAAAAAAAATTAAGCGTAAAATGTAGATTGCACTTACAGTAATAGTGGTGTTGGATGGTTGGACGCACGAGACAAAGCCTTAGAGCATTCCCATTTGAAAATTCTATCATATTCTATTTTACCATCTCAAAAAGTTACTTTATCAATTATACCATACCATTTTATAATACACCCAACATCCTAACTTTTATTTTATCATACAACACATCAAAATAATATATCCCAAAATCATATCTATTCTCTCTCATCTCTCTCCTCTCTCTAATTTTTGTCTCTCTTTCATTGAAACCACCTACTACCTACTACCACCACCTCTGCTATGAACAAACCAAAAAAACTACTGAAACTTAAACAAACCACCCCTGCCTCACTATCCATCACCCACCACCACCAAAACAAAACCCATAAATGACCAACAAAACACAGTAAAAACAAACCCAAACCAATCCAACAATATCACCATAATTGGAACCAAATAAAACCCACAAATGAACAACAAAACCCAGCAAAATCGAACCCACACCAATCCAGCAATATCATTGAAATCAGCACCAAGCAAAACCTACAAATGATGAACAAATCAGAACCAAATTGGAACCACAAATCAAAACCCACACCAATCGCCGATCCACCTCAACCACCACCAACCCACAAAAGCCACAACCATCGAACCAAGGAATGATGAAACCCAACCACCCACACCACCAAAAATGAAACCCATCCATTGATCCATGAAACCCATACCACTAAAAATGAAACCCAACCATTGAAAATGAAATCCACACCACAGAAGATGAAACCCAGCCATCGATCCATGAGTCCCATGTCATATCTCCACCAAGGAAGGTTGATTCAAGGGAAGATAGAGAGGAAAAAAAGAAGAAAAAAAAGGTGAGAAAGAAAGAAAGGGAAGAGAGACTAGATAGGAGTGAGGAAGATGAAGAGGGAGACAAAAAGGGAAGAGAGAGTCTGAAGTGGAGAGGAGATGAGACAATGAAGAGAGAAAGAGGCAGATATTTGTTCAGTAGGGAATAAAAAAAATATTATTTAGGTTTACAATTATATTACAGTACCGTCTTACATTTAGGACGTTACTGTAACACACTTGCAAAATTTTTTATAATTGCAAGATTTTGCCCAATCAGATGGTAGAGGTTTTAGAGAGACAAATGCTAAATAGAGGCAACATATGGCATTTACCATTCCCATTATGAATGCTCTTAGAGGCTTAATTGAAATTCTCCTAGTATAGTAGAATGGAGGATAGCTTTTTGTGTATAACCTTCACAACTGAGTATAATAGGCTATAGCCTATGCCTACACGTACACCCTAGGTTTTGGCAACTTTTGGCAGCTTTATTGTTATCAGTGTTATCACTTATCAATTTATCAATATACTCATAGGATATATTCAGATATTAGTCTATTTAATCTATTAAGGGATTGAGATGAGTCCGACGACTTGAGCTAATTATCACTTTATCACTGACCTTTATAGCTTTTATCCTTTACTTTAGTTTTTTAATTATTTTTTATGTTAGTGTTTCAGTCTACGTTTCTTATGTAGTCCGTATATCATGGTAACTGAATGTTCAAATGGCATGTAAAACACCTATGAACGTTTAGACCCATAATTTACAAAATACCAACACTAGATTATTATCAAATAATATATGTGCGAAATATGAAAATAAACTAAAACAGAATTGGTAAAACAATCTAAACCATAATTAATCATAACCACAACAATAATTAAAAGGCAAAGATTAAGGGAAGAGAGATGCAAACACAAAGACAACACAGCGATGTGTTATCGAAGAGGAAACCAAAGTTCTCGACGTAAACCTCTTCACTGCCCTCCAAGCAGTCAATAATCCACTAGAGAATGAAGTTGGGATACATGATTAGCAGAAGACCATCTAAGCCTAATCGACCTAGTGTACCTAAGTCATCTAAGCTTCTTGCTCCAATAAAGTTACGTCGAACCTTTGTCTTCTCTAGCTTACCGGATTCTGCTATAACCTATAGCATCAACCAATATCAATTGGTCCATTTCTAACTGCTTCTTAAGTACTGAATAACCTTCTCACAGATATAGGTATGGTGAGATAAAGATTTGGCTAATGTACCTCTCAAGGATGTAACAATAGAGAGGGTGAGAGTAGAGGAATTTGGAGAATCAAAGGATGAAGATTATGGATGAGTCAATCTTATTTTTCTCTAGGGTTTCTCTCTCAAAATTCTTTCTAGAAGCTCTCTACAATACGTGAGTATAAAGGGTATTTATACTGGTGTGTGTTTGGAATGCAAAAGGTCAATTTTTTCCAAATAGGATGGTTTGCCAACTTGGCCTTGTGACTTGACTGAGTTGTGAGTTTGAGTCGCAAGCTAACTGCTAGCCAAACTAAAAGTTTTGTCCTGTAGTGCTCCAACTGGCGTGACTCTTTAGCTCCTCTACATGCTTCACACGTGTGCCTTCTTTGGCGACTTAGTAGCCGTGAGCCAGTCGCAAAATTCAGTCGCAAGGCCCTGCTCAAGTGCACACTCTTAAGTTTTTCTTCACACTCTCTCACACACTACTCTTACATAATTCCCACATAAATACAGGGTTTCTCAATGCTAAATTACAAGCAAATTACCACGGAGCAAAGCTAATAAAATGGTTGATTAAATTCAACCTTACAATCTCCCCCTTTGGCTATTCCGTGACAAAACCCTAAAACAAACTCTAGACTTAACATGTGAGTTGGGAATAGTTGAACAAAATTCACTCACACCTAACTCTAGAATCTGTGTAGCTCTTAAACCATAAGAATAAGTATCTCTTAAAAAACGACAACATAGTATAATCATTGTATACAGAATACTTGTAATGCATATGGAGCAAGCACAATGCGATCAAGCAATATAAAGTAAAGTAATAAAGCGTGGCTTGACTAAAAATGAACAATCACTATAAATAGTGAACACAATGCTCATTCATACAAGGAATGAACATCCGGACATGCATACTAATAAGCTCAATGCAAAGTATCATTTGTGTGTCCAACATTCAACTGATACAAAAACTCAAAATAATTACATCAATGATATAAAATCCAATAAAGACACAAGAGTGATGTACTTAAGGAAGTGCATAATATTAACAACAAGTACTGAGCTACAAAACATGGGTACAAATCAAAACATACTAAATAAAACTTATATATATATATATATATATATAAAACCAAAGTACCAAAAGCTTTAAACAATAGCACAATGTAAATGCTAGAAAACTATACACAAATAAACTAAAATCAAGACAAGTCAAAAATAAAGTATGTGTGTATGTGTCAGTACTCTTCTTCTGAGCTCACATAACTCTCCCTTTCAATATGCACACTTCCCATTCTTGTGTTGCTCTCCCCCTTACTGTATGCTATCTCTCCCCATTTTTGGCACGAATAGCTAAAGGCTATCCTCTAGCTTTTGCTGAATAGCATCTAACAATGTTTTAATGGTAATGAGAGGCATTTGAACTTGATTGTTGGTGGAGTACAGAATCTATCCAAATCCTGAAATACACTGATACAGACCCTCAATTAAAGTGTTCATTCTGTCAGCTTGAGTGCTAGGATGTACAAGCTGTGCTAGTTGTCTACAATTTAGGAGTGTGAGGAGATACAGACTCAGTATGCACAGGTGTAGTTTGAGTGGCTGAGCCATGACCAGAAAAGGTAGCATGATGGAAAGATTCACTTTTAAGTGCTTTAGGAGAGTGACTCTTACTTGCTTGAAGAGATATCATGGATAATGGTCGAAAGCGTGTCAATATTTTTCCATTTGTTGGTAGACGAATACCTTGAAGGACCATGATCTTCATGAGAAGACTACAGAAAGGGAGATATGTTCGTGCTGTCGATCGAGCTACTATTTTCCCAATGGTCTGAAAAATGTAGGCACAAATGTCAATCGGAACTCCGGTGATGAGATCACATAAAAATTGCACTCTCACAAGGTTGATGAATGTAGTATTCGAGAGTGGATATAGGTTGAAGAACATGATCAATTTGAGAGTTGTCAGATCAGGTGCAAACTTTGTTGTTCTAATAGACGTGCTTTGGATGAAATTTCATGATCTGGCCCAAGAATTTGAAGAATATCTTGAACCTTAGGAAGTCTGTCATCATACGGAGTGAGGTCTACATTTGCCGATTTGTTGATTTGAAGAATCTTTGCAATATAGTTTGTATTGATGCTGAACTCCTTTCCTCATACCCAACACTGCAACTTAACTCTAGTGTATCTAGCATTTGAATAGAACTCCTTAACTAATTCCTCAATCGGGTCCTCGAAGTTCCCGAACAGGTCAGCCCAAATTTTTTGCTTCAAAGATCCTAGGAATAAATGTTGTTTCTAAGGTATCAAATTTCACAACCCTTTCCACTATAGTAGGAGCATCTTTAAAGTGCTTGAGAAAGTTTGTGAATCGAGCGGAGTCTTGAACCTCTCACTGTTTGAAGCTTGAGACGAAGGTTGAGTCCGTTTTGAAATAGGGGATGATGGAACATCTGTTACAGGCTCTTTTCCTTGGGAGGAATGATGAGACATCGGCAAAATAACATACACACAGCAGAGAACCAAGTGCAAAACCATAAGACAAAAACATAAACTTGATTAGATCCAAGTTAGTCCATGAAACAAACACACATTGTTATAAAGAAAGACATATCACTCAAACATCGTAAATGAACCAAGTATGCAACATTTAAGCATGAGCAACAATAGTGTGTGTGGTGTGTAGAAGTGATGAGGGTGCGGGCTTAACTAAGCACAATGTAATCTACGAAATCCACAGAAACACATGTAACTGCCTTATGAGACAAATTACAAAGAGCTTGATCTGCAAAGCATAGTACAATGATGATTAACTACTCAAAAAGGAGAAACATGCATGAAACATGTATATCAAGCACCATATTATCAATGTTAACAAAATCCATTTAACAAACTCCATCAAATATACCCAAACCATATTTGAAACTTAAGATTTTCAAAACTCATCAAACAGTCAAAATCTAAGCATTTACTGGTTATAAACATGAAATAATTTGAGAAAAATGAAGAACCCATACCTTTCCTTGAAGATTGCAGTTGAAAAGATGATGAAAATGGTAGATTTTTTAGTGAAACATGATGAGTATGTGAGAGAGTTGAACGAACAAGATAATGGACAATAAAAAATGTTCGAGGGAAAATTGAAAAGTTTTAAAAACTATCCTAGAAGCGCAAAACACGTGATTTTCATGACTGAGTCGAGTTGCAAACAAGTTGCCAATGCAAGTCGCCAGAAACCTTCATGCCAAAATTTTTGAAAAATTGACTAAGTGTTTTTCGTGACTAGAAGTTCCACCCGTGAGTAAGTCCCGACTGGAGTCGCCAAACTTTCTGAGTACCCCTTACGACTAAAGCTTCCACTTGCAAACAAGTCACCAACATGAGTCGCGAAAAAACCAAATACCCAGATTTTTAAAATTTTTCTAAATCTTTTTCGCGACTAGGACTTTAACCTGCCAGAGAGTTGCGAAAAGCTTCTGAGTAAGCTCGCGACTGGGGCATGCGACTGGCTTGACTTGCGACCAAGTCGCCAGTACAGGGTAATACAGTTTTTGAAATTTTTGATATTTATGCAAAAACAAAAGACTTTCCAAAAACAATTAAAACACTCAAAAATCTTTTTGTGTTTAATCAACAAAAATTGAGTATGTGAAACATATTTAATTAAGTACAATCATACAAATGAATATGGCATTCATTGAACATAGACATATGTGATGTGTGTGAGAACCAAAGATGAGATAGTCTTTAGTCCAATGTGAAGTTTCAATGATTAATTCAACCAAGGCGTACACAATTAGCACAAGGAAAAGTGACTTATCTCAATTATAGAAATATGCATATATAACCTCCCACGAAACTTAATAACATAACTTTGAAACTTTTCATTTGGTTCCATATACATTATATCATTTGATCTTTTTGAATCATTACATCTCATTTTGAGATTGATACCTGAAATTTTTGATATTTAATTTGATGAGTAAGCCTTTGACATTTTGGGCATCATATATTTTTCACAAAAATTGCTTTTCCTTTTTCCTAGTCAAATACTAGTATGTGCAAAAGCTTTTGCAGTTCATTATCTCTTTTCATTTTGAGATTTACATTTGTTGAGCTCTTTAAAAAAAATAAAAGAGTGGGATCAACAAAACCATTGACTAATCATTTATAACAAGTTTGAAAATCTATTTACAACAGTCACATAGATTTCAAGATTTTTCTCACAATGATATGAGTGCATAAATAATAAGTTAAGCTTGCAAATGCACAAAACTATTAGTACAGAGGTACAAGGCAAAACATGCTTGTGATAATACATAATAATGCCGATTAAACTTTTTGAATTTTCTACTTTTTATGAGTTTTTGGATTTTTGACATAAAAGAAAAAAAGATTGACAAAAAGAAAAGTAAAAATATTCAAAGTAAAAAGCAAACAAACACAAATTTTCAGCACATGCTGGAACAATAACAAAAAATACACAACCAATCAAAGTCACAAAACATAGAAAGTTTTAATGCATGGACATGTTGTAATATTTATGCATGAACAGCCTACTTCACCCACATGACACTTGCGTTTGTGGTGATATCTCTAAAGGATTGAGGCCCATTATTGTGACTTTCGAACCTTCTTGTGAAGCTTATCAAACAGGTGGTGAAAGTATCAATTATCTTTATTACATCCCTCATTCCAAGATCACCTTCTTGACCTTTTGATTGTTCAACAGTCCAATTCCCTTTGCCATGTCTTGGTCTTTTCGACTTTTAAGCACTTGAATTCTTCAATGCTTGAAACTTATGACAATTTGGTCTGGTGTGTCCAGGAATTCCACAGTGATAGCAGAAGTGTTGAGTTCTCAGACCTCTTTGTGACTTTGGGAGTGAGTTCCCTTTACCCTTTGGTTTGACCACTAATTGGTTAAGTGGCTTAGTCAAAAACCGTTGGTCAATCACATTCTGCTTCTTCTCCAGATTCACTTTCTCAACAACTGAAGTTTTTATCATTGGTTCCTTAGCTTTCACAAACTTCATTTCCTTGGACACTTTGACACTCGAACAACTCTCTTTAGTGTATCCCAATTCGCTTCTGTCAGTGAATGGTTTTTTACGAGTAAGTACATCATCAAGCTTTTTGGAAGAAACCCGCTCTACTTTAATATTTTCTTGAATCACCTCAAGCTCAAGGAATTTGATTTTTGAATAATCTTCGATTAACTCTCCTTTCAGTGTTTCCATTACATATTTGGTTTCCTTGTATCGCACTAGAAAACTTCTATAATCTTCCTCTGCCTTTTTCATCTTTTTAATGGCTGTGTTAGCCACTTTTGCGTATTCACTAGTCTTTTCAAGGAGAGAATTATAGGTCTCTTGTAGTCCCACTGTTTCTTCATCTTCTTCATTGTCAGATTCATCTACTATCTCTATTGACTCCAATTCAGAGTGCTTACCAAGCTCTTTCACTAGAGCACCCAAATCATCTGAAGATTCTACTGAAGTAATGGTAATGAATGTAGAGAAGTTTCCTTTTCCATCACAGCTTTCATCTGAATCTGAATCAGAGGAGTCGGAATCACTAAGAGTGGTGGCATACACCTTGCCATTCCCTCTCAAATAATTAGGACACTCTTTCTTGAGATGTCCATATCCATTGCATTTGAAGCATGTGATTCCTTGAGAGGATTGAGACTCCTTACCATCTTTCCTCTTGAAGTCCTTTTTCTCCTTTCCGAAACTTAGGAATTTTCCCTTCTCAGCAAATTTTCCATTCTTCTTGAATTTCAAGAACTTTCGAAAATTCTTCATAAGATATGCCACATCTTTATCGATCTCATCCTCATCTGATAAGTTGTGAGCTTCCACCCTCTCATTAATTGTCTTAAGAGCAAGCGATTTGCTCTTTCTTTGTGATGGCAATGACAGCTCATATGTTTGAAGTGAGCCAATTAATTCATGAACTTTGATATCAGCTAAGTCCGTACTCTCTTCAATTGTAATAACTTTTGCACGAAAGCTTTCCAGCAATGATTGAAAGATTTTCCTCACTATCTTTGAGTCCTCCATCTTCTTACCCAAGTTAAACTTGCTAATAATCACCTCATTCAGCTTGCTATAGAATGAGTCAAATGACTCATCATCACTCATTTTCAGCTCTTCAAATCGAGTGGCTAGCATCTGCAATTTAGTATCCTTCACTTTCTTGGTTCCTTCATATATGATCTCCAATATTTGCTATGCCTCCTTGGCAATTGTAATGTGGGATATTTCGTGAAACTCATCTAGAGAAACATTACAAAAAATAGCATTTAGTGCTTTGCTATTTGCATTAGCTACCATAAGAGCCACCTTATCCCATGTGGATTTAGTAGCCTCTGGCCTAGTCCATCCTGCATCCACTGCATCCCAAACAATTTTATCAATAGAACACAAAAATTCCCTCATCTGGACTTTCCAAAAGGCATAGTTGCTACCATATGGTGGAGCATTTAGAGATTGAGATCAATCCATCGCAATGGGGTCAAGGATCGCACTTAGGTAATTAAATCACAACTAGTGCACCTGCTCTGATATCAATTGAATGTTCAAATGGTGTGTAAAACACCTATGAACGTTTAGACCCCCTAATTTACAAAATACCAACACTAGCTTATTATCAAATAATATATGTGTGGAATATGAAAATAAGCTAAAATAGAATTGGTAAAACAATCTAAATCATAATTAATCACAACTACAGCGATGTGTCATCAAAGAGGAAATCGAAGTCCTTGCCATAAAACCTCTTTGCTGCCCTCCAAGTGGTCAATAATCTACTAGAGAATGAAATTGGGATACATGAATAGCAGATGACCATCCAAGCCTAATCTACCTGATGTACCTAATCCCTCTAAGTTTCTTGTTCCAACGAGATTACACCTAATCTTTATCTTTTTTAACTTACCGGATTCCACTATAGCCTATAGCATCAACTAATATCAATTGGTACTTTCCTAACTACTTCCCAAGCACCAAATAACATTTTCATAGGTATGGGCATGGTGAGATAAGGATTTGACTAATGTACCTCTCAAGGATATAACAATGGAGAGGGTGAGAGTAGAGGAATTTGGATTAAAATTGTGGATGGGCCAATTTTATTTTTCTCTAAGGTTTTTCTCTCAAAATTCTCTCTGGAAACTCTTTACAATACGTGGGTATGAGAGATATTTATACTAGTGTGTGTTTGGAATGCGAAATGTCAATTTTTCCCAAACAGAGTGGTTTGGCGACTTGGCCTCGCGACTTGACTGAGTCGCGAGCTAACTGCCTAGCCAAACTAGAAGTTTTGTCCTGTAGTGTTCTAGTTGGCGTGACTTTTCAGCTCCTCTGCATGCTTCACATGTGTGCCTTCTTTGGCAACTTGCCAGCCGCGAGCCAGTCACGAGATCCAATCGTGAGACCCTGCTTGAGTGCACATTCTTGAGCTTTTCTTCACATTCTCTCACACACTACCCTTACATGATTCTCACTTAAATACAGGGTTTCTAAATGCTAAATTACAAGTAAATTGGCATGAAATAAATGCAACAAAATAGTTGATTAAATTCAACCTTACAGCAACCAAACTACTTATTTCAATAAAATGCGTTATTTATTGTAACTTTGGAATGAAAACGTTAAACGGAAGTCATTTTTGTTCTCACATATGCACACAAATGTTTCACATAATATACGCGTAAAAACTAACTAGGGGTAGTATAAATTATTTTAATGAGTGGTATAATAAAATAGAATTAGGAATAATGGATGTGTTGTAAAATATTATGGTATAATAAATAAAGTAACTTTTGAAATGGTAAAATATAATAGTTTAAAAATACCAGGTGTGAATGCTCTTAGAGCATCACCATTAGCTGTTCCATAAAAAATGTCATTTTGACACTCCAAAAACCTACTTTATTATTTTAACACATTATTTTACAACATACCATTTATCACATGTTCTATTCTTCAATCTCATACATTAAAATAATATATACATCACGCTAAAATATCATTAAAAAAAAATTCATACAGTAACATACTACATAGCCTACCACCACCACTGCCCATAGTAGCCCACCCCTACAACCACCGCAATCCACCACCGCCAACAACCATAACCAAAACCCAAAATCAACCAGCTAACCCATTACCACCGACCACCATAGATAAAATCCAAAATCAACCAAACCACCAAAATTAGCCCACACCCACCGCCATAACCCACCAACATCAGCCTATCACAACCCATGAAAATCAACCCACTCACCGCCATAACCCACAACCTATGAAACTCAACCCACATGTACCCAAAAAAAAAACCAAGGCAATCTAAGAGTGAGGTGGATGGTGCTGCGTCACAACCTATGAAACTCAACCCACATCTACCAAAAAAAAAAAAAAAAAAAAAAAAACCAAGGCAATCTGAGAGTGAGGTGGACGGTGCTGCGTGGTGGATAGTGATCTACTTATCCAAATCATTGCTTCACCGAAACCCCAACGCCATGCTTGTTTGGAGTACAAAGCGGCAACGAATGGTTAGAGCTTTTGCCCTTGTTTGCCTTCGTCGAAGTCCTCTCAACCTTACTTTCTTGCTTAGGGTTTTGAACCGGTTCTTGGATTGCATTGAATGAAGGCCTCGATGAGTTGATGCCGGTTTGAATCGGCGCTGAATCCTTAGGGTTTACAGGCACATTCTCGATCTCCTTGCTCTTGCCGGAATTCCTGAAATTTCTTTTTTTTTGTTGGGAAAAATAGAGCTTAAAAGTTTTTGTTTTTCATTGTGTTTGGTGAAAATCTAGATCGACAGAGTCGAGTGGTGGCCTTTGGTGATCGGCATGCTATGGAAGAGGAATGGAAAAGAGAGAGAGAGAGAGAGATATCTGTGATGAGAAGAGAGAAAAAGTAAATAAAATAATATATAAAATTTTGCCATTGTTGTCCGTACCATCTCATATTTGAGACGGTTCTGTAGTAGTGTGTCAAATTTTTTAACATTTAAAACACCTCATGAGGCTCATATTTTGGGATTTAGTGTGCCAAATGCCAAAATTTTGGCATATGACACACCTGCTACACTTAATGCAAATAAAATAGAACTTGAGGTAAAGTTAAATTTTTGAAAATTCAAGTGCAAAATTTAAAATATTCACACTTTAATGTGTAATTTATCTTTTAAAAAAAATATTGGAAACTTATTGAGAAAGTTTGAAAAAGCAAATATCCAAAAAAAAAAAAAAAACCAAATTGAATGAAAATTTGGGGTCCGGGACTGGAGGACTAAGTAGAAGTATATAAAAATAAAGCAAAATCCCGTTTAGTCTTCGTCTGGTCAAAACCTCACTCTGCACGCATTTAGCATCACTCACACACACTCTCTGTGTTTGTTTTTTTTCTCTCTCATTCGCTTTCTTATCAAACCCTCCGCGCGTGACTCTCAATCTACGGCGAGTTTCTCGTCGAACCTCTCCATTTCCGGCATTCCGATCATCCCCCACCGACGATCGGTTGCGATCCACAGGTATTGCGTCCCATACTCTCTTCTCTCTCTCTCTCTCTCTCTCTCTCTCTCAGTCACACACACTAAAACCATCTGCTTACAGGTTTCTTGCATTTTGCTCTTGATGCATTACTATTTCTTTAGCTTGAACTGATTTTCTGATTCTCGCTTCGAATAATCGTACTGAATATACATTTTGTGTGTATGTATATGCGCTTTGTGTGTATGTACATGCGCTTTGTGTATATGCATGTGTATGTAGCACCAACATGTTTGCTAGTTGATTTTAGTGTATATACCGTTTTCGCGAAACCTAGGGTTTCTTCTTAATCTAAAACTTGTGCTTTCTCTAGAAGTTAAAAATCTTTACTTTTTAGTTTTATACAGTTAGATCTGTGTGCAATGGATGTATTGATGGTATTTCGAGTTCATTTTTGGTAAAAATTGGTGTTCGTCTAAGCCATTTATGGATATTCAAAAATTTCCCCCTTTGTTTTTGGTAAGATATGAGTTTGTTTTGTGTTTATGTCCCTTAATGCTCTGTCTGGATTCTGGGAAAGCATAAGGAAAAACAAAAAAAAAAAGGAGTTAATACATTTTCATGTGTGTTTCGCTCTTAAAATGATCTGTAAAATTCAACTTGGTGGGGCGTTATATTCAGTGTTAAGTGATACTCTTTTGTTTGGTTTTTTGCTGCGATATTATTATTATTATTATTATTAATTTAATTTTAATTTTGTCGTTTTCTTAAGGAAAAGTCTGATTTTTATTGAACAAGAAAAAAATTCGAAACTTCTTTGTTTAAATATTTGTTGAAAATAATATTCTGGGGGAAAATTATGAATAAAGTGCAAATTTCTTAATAAAGTTGATTTATTTTTATAATTGCAGCCAAAAGATGAGTTCAGGTAAAAACGCAGAGCAGTTGAGTCATGGAGTGGCAGACATGAATCTGAATTCAGGGCAAGATGATGATGGTGAATGGGAGGTTTATGCAAGGAAGCCTAAGAACAGAGCTGGAAGCAGTACTGCAAAACGAGCTATTCAGAATAATAATAATAATACTAATTCTAGAGGATGGGGAAATCCGAATCCGAATACGGTTCAAAAACAAGGTGCCTGGGGCAACGGTGGAGGAGCTGGAAGGGGGTCAGGAAATACCTGGCCATCACAAACAGGCGATTCTAGGCGACCTGCTGGAAGGGGATATGTTGTGAGGCCCCAATCTTCCTCCACAAGGGGTTTTGATAACAACTACAAGGCCCCCCAACAACCTGTAATCGGGCCTCCATTGCAGAGTGGATGGAACTGGCATTCTGTAGCTGGTTCCGTTCAATCCAAGGGTTCTGAGGATGGCCAGCAAAAGGATGAATACAGTGATGGTGAGAAGGATGATGAGTACCTCTCTGATGAAATTGATGATAGTGATGATGATTTACTTAGTGATGAATTTGATTCTGATGCAAGTGAAAAGAGTCATAACACTCGGAAGAAGAGCAGTTGGTTCAAGAAGTTTTTTAGCATTCTGGATGACTTGTCCATTGAGGACATAAACGACCCAGCAAGGCAGTGGCACTGTCCTGCCTGTCAAGGTGGTCCTGGTGCGATTGACTGGTATCGAGGCTTGCAGCCCCTGATGACACACGCCAAAACAAAAGGGTCAAAAAGAGTGAAAATGCATAGGGAGTTGGCTGAAATATTGGAAGAAGAGTTGCGCCTTAGGGGAACTTCAGTTGTTCCAGCTGGAGAGGCTTTTGGTAGATGGAAAGGTCTGAAAGATGACGAGAGAGATCATGAAATAGTCTGGCCTCCCATGGTTGTAATCATGAATACAAAGCTTGAACAAGACGAGAAAGACAAGGTACAATCATATTTTCTTATCTGCATTTGCAAATTAATATCCAAGTAATTGTCATCACATATGCGTTTTCAACCCACTAACTTTCGTACAATATGTTTGGAGGTAAACTTGTTCCTTTTTATTGAGATTGTTTGATTTGATTTATGCTTTAATTTTACTCGTGTCAAATGTGGCAGTGGGTAGGCATGGGAAACCAGGAGCTGCTTGACTATTTTAGCTCATATGATGCTGTGAAGGCACGACACGCATATGGACCACAGGGGCACCGTGGGATGAGTCTCCTGATTTTTGAGGCATCTGCTAGGGGCTATTTAGAGGCTGAGCGCCTACACAAGCATTTTGCTGGGCAAGGAACTGACAGGAATGCTTGGGAGCGAAACCGTGTCAGGTTTTCAGCAGGTGGCAATCGCCAGCTTTATGGCTACATGGCCGTGAAAGAAGATTTGGATATATTCAATGAGCATACCAAAGGTTCTCTCTCTCTCTCACATCAGTTGAATACCTTGAAGACTTGTGATAAACCTAAAATGCATTTTTTTTTATACTATTTTTCTTCTCTGTGAATAATAACTATGCTGATATGATGTGTAGTTGCCTCTGACATGCTTTAAGAATTATGATTGATTAGAGAAATCAAAGCTCAAATATGAAATGAGGTCATATCAGGAGATGGTAGTAAAGCAAATCAGGCAGATGAGTGAGGACAACCAGCAACTCGTCTATTTGAAGAACAAAGTTGTGAAGGAGCGAAGGCATTCAAAAACTGTTGAAGAATCTCTTGAAATTGTGAGTGAGAAGCTGCGCAAGACACAGGAGGAAATTCGTATTGTGAGACAAAGAACCAACAAGCAGCATGAAGAGAACAAGGAAGAGGTAATTTTATGTTCTGATTTAAGATTTAAGATGGAAACTAGTATATTTTGCAACAGTTGTTAGATCCTGCCTTTTTGTGCTATATGGTATGGACCATGATAAAAGCACTTGGTATATAGTTTGTTCTTGAAATGACATCTTAAGTAGAGGTCACAAACTTTGTAAATAGGTTCTGTTTTTGACTTATTGGTATCGGTTATTTTTGATGACTCTGTAGGTATATTATTTCTAACATAGTGATAGGCCAATGAGCTAGAAATCATTAACTAGGTGCATAACTTATCAATTATGTTCTTCTAGATAGGATGACTCTGTAGGTATATTATTTTGTGATATCCTTTGAGCAAACAAAATGCTGGTTGACTGTATTTACATTAACTATGGTAAGCTTTTTGGTTTTCTCTATTCAGAAACGCTATATCCTGGTTCTTTTATTTTATTTTTTATTTTTATTTCCAAGTTAGATGGAAAGCTTGCTAGCCTTTTTCTGGTCTGTGTTTTTCTTGAGGTTGTTTGATCTCTCCATGTTTTGAACATTAATTCAATTTGGCTCAGTGTTTTAATATTTTATTTTTATTTTTAAATGAAGATGGACCAGCAACAGCAGTTTTACGAGGATCAGCTCAAAATAATTCGCGAATCAAGGGATGAAAAGGAAGAAAATTTTGAGAGGATGCAGCAGGAGGAACGTGAGAAGGTGAAGCAATTAAATGCTAATTCATCAGATGCAAAGCGCAGGTAAGAGTAACTGCACCAGTCTGTGTAAAATATTCTGTCCATTTTAGCATACGAACTTATTTTTTCTATTTACACAATCACTTTTCCGAAACATCCACACCATTTAACTATTTACAAGATATTTCAATAAAATATTCATTTTTCATCAATTTTTTTTATTATTTTTCCTAATGGTCATTCTTTTTTAATTTAAACTTATATTTTAAGTAAACTACCAACACTGGTGGCTCAGCAAGTGGAGCTGCTTGTGGCGGAGGTCTGATGGCTGAACCGCTGAAGTAGTGGCTCCAACAAACACCGCTAGATTGGTCTCGCTGCCCCCGTACTGCCGAATAGTGACCCACCGGTGGGTGGATTGTTAACGCAACTCTATCAAGTGCAAGATAAGCACAGCAGCCAAGAAGGCACAAATCTATTCACCAAATTATAAAAATATCATTACTTTGAAAGTCCATATCAAAAATGTCTTGGTTTTTTTTCAATTTTGCATTAAGAAATTAAACTACAGCCACCAACACATGGATCTGAATTAAAATTCTTGATGTTTCAACAAAACAAGAGCCACAATTAATGGATAAGAGAGCAATGGAGAAACCACTTGAAGGTGATAACATAGAATACGGTTATGATCAAGTGATAACATAGAATACAAGATACAAATCCTAACAACTCTAGGATTGTGATAAGATAGGATAGAGTTGCTTCCATTTCAAATACCTTTGTATTTCACAAAACTCTCGTATTTCAAACACTTTTGTTTTTCAAATTTTGTATCTATACAAATTCTATTAAGAGAAAAAAAAAAAAAAAATCCTTGAACGAATTCTATTACAAATTCTATTATAAATAAATAGCCTTGAATCGTATCTGTACAAATTCTAACTTCTTCTTTCTTTATTTATTTATTTTTTAATTTTTAATTTTTAATTTTTTGCATTAAAGAGGATTTTATTGATAGCTAATAAACGTGCAGCACAGAGACATCAACCAAGACATTAAAAAACAGAGTCATAACAAACCACAACTACAAGACAAAGACATCAATATCAACAACCAGAACAAAACTACAAGACAGAGAGTCATAACACACTACTAACGGAATCCCAATGAGTCCCAAAATTAACACTTTCATGCCCTCACATTAGTTATAAGTTCATGTTATTGAGTTCCTGGAACTCAATGTTAGAGTAGAACAATCTTTTAATTTACATCGTTTTTTAAGGCTTGAACTAATAGTAAACCCTAAAAAATTAGTTTAGAGAAACTCCCAAGAATCTTGCTCTAAACCAAAGAAAACAAAACCCTAAAATCTCAATGAGAAAAACCCATACCTTTTTGGAGAAATTTGCCCCAAAATCTGTCAATAGAGATAACTCCAAGCTGATCCACCCTCCTCACCAGGCTCCAAAACCCCCCAAACCGATCACATTCTTTCCCGTGGTGATGAGAATGAGCAAGAGCAAGAGCTAAGAGAAGCAGACGAAGAGAGAAGATGAGAGGAAGAGGTCAGGAATGAAACATGGAGAGAGTACTGAGAGGCGTTGGTGTTGCTCAGGTTAGAGGAGAGATAAAAAAAAAAAAAAAAAAAAGAAGTGAAATAGGTTTTTAAGATATATAAAGATAATATAAAAATAATGTATAGAAAAGCTACAGTAACTATGCATAAATGCATGGTGACTGTAGCACTTTTGTATATATGCACAATTTTGCAAGCGCGGTTATGGGTGTTTTTTTTTGGTTAAAATGTGTAAAATTAACCACTTTTTGTATTTTGCACAATTTTGCAGCCTCTGATGTGGTTGCTCTAATGTGCAGGTTTTTATACTATTAAAAATCTAAGATGGTGCTTTAAGTATTGCTTCTTTTTAAATGTTTGTTACTCGTTACATGTTTGTGTTTTTTCTGTTATTTTAACATAGGGCGGAAGAAATTGAAAAATTCATCAAGTGTCAAGACAAAGAGATGGAAGTCTTTGTGTCTCAGAGAGACAATCTAGTTAAGATTCATGAAGAGAAAATAGCTGCAATGAAGAAGAGGCACTGGGAGGAAGAAGTAGAGCTGGAAAAAGAGTTCGATGCTGAACTAGCCCAGCTTATGTCCCAGTACTCCCCACATCCCCCTACCAACACTGGCAATGGTGTCTGACATGATATAAATTAGTACAGGTGTGAGTTGAGTACTACTCACATTTTGCGTGATGTTTCTTAGAATTTTGTGAGTATTATGACTATCAACTTTTACCTCGGATGAATGATACTATCAAAGTATATATACTAGAAGATAGGAACAGGCAAAAGAAGGTAGCTTATGGTAGTGTCTGATGGTTAATTGCACCAGTTGTCTTGGTACTGATGGTTGGAACTTGGAAGGTTATGAAGTTTGATCTTTTCTATATTATAGTATGAGTAATGAGTTGGAGTGTCAAAGGCCTTAACTCTTTTTTTTTTTTTTTTTTTTTTTTTTTTTTTTTTTTAAACTTGCTCTGTTTTATTTTGTTTTTCATAATATGATTTGCAGTGGGACTAAGCTTGAATCTTTGTTAACCTGCACAAATTCTGTCATTTGTTTAATATAAATATACACAATACATCAATGGCCATGATCGATTGCGACCTTGCGTACCTCCATTGCTCCAGCGGAAAGAGCAGTTTCAGTACTGTAAAATTATTACTTATTTTAAATTTTAATAAATAAAAAAGTTGTCTATTTGGTTTGAGTTTGGTGATGTGAATTTCTGGTGAGAGTGTAAGTGAGGACTTTTGTTTCTTCTAGGAGAGAGGGATTGTGAGAATTTGGGAGAGTAGTCTTGTCTCGACTCTTGAGCTTAGCGGGGACGGTCTTTATCGTGTGGGTGTTGGGGCTCTAGACTGTAGACTACCTTAACAGGAGTGGGGTTTTTATTTATTTATTTATGGGCTAGAGATCTGGGGTTTCAAAATTTTCATGTGGGATAGTAGATAAGTGCGAGTCAAGAAGGCCCCAAAATTCCTTCTGGAGAAAAGGATGGATTTTTGTAGACTACATTGTTGGGCGGGAACATGAAGTAACTTTGCAATAATTTTTGTTACAAAAAGATATGTTAATTAGATTTTGCCTTGATTCTGTGTGTTTGTGGAGGAATTATATTTATGAATTGAGGATTGAGGTTTGAGGATTTTGGATTTTCTATTCAGGACAATTTGGTTGATTTGGGGCTGAGGATTGAGGGAGTATTTATTTTTGCAGTTTTATAGTTTGTGAATCAATTCAAGTAGTATTATGTTCAATTTATATTTAGCCACTTGTTGAATTGTGGATTTTATCGTGTGTTGTGACCGGTGAAGGCTATGGCTGACTGGCTGTGTGAGTGTTAAATATAGGTGAAAAAATATTTTTTAATCTCTACATTTAGGGTCTAATTTCATTGGTCTCTAGATTGATTTTGTACCTACTTCGGTACGTAAAAAGGGAAAATTAAATAAAATATTTTATTTGGCAATTTTTAAATGTCACGTTAGCATTTTGATTATTTTTTTAAAAAGCTACATTAGAAAATTTAAGGATATTTTGGCTTTTTGCCCTTATTAAGCAAAATATTGGGCAATAAGCCCATGTTTTGAAACTTGATTTTAATAAAATTGAGTTTCAATGAAAAACTCGATTGTATGGAACTTGAGTTATGCTAAAAAAAAAAAAAAAAAAAAAAAACTTGCATGGAACTCAAGTACATGGAGCTTGAGTTCCATTTAAAACGCTACTATAAGACTCTCTGAACGCAGTCATAGGTATGGAGTAATCAAACTTAGAAAAAAAAAAAAAAAAAATTGCATGGAACTCAAGTTCCATTTAAAATGCCACTATAGCACTAAAAAACGCCACTATAGTACTAAAAAAAAAAATGCCACTATAGGTATGGAACTCGAGTTCCTTGTAATTTTTTTTAATTAAGTTTCATTTAGCATAACTTGATTTTAAACTAATCGAGTTTTTAATTGAAACTCGATTTTATTAAAATCGAGTTTCAAAACAAGAGAACGAACTTATATAGTTTGGAAATAGGGGCATATTGCCAAATATTTTGCCTAAAAGGAGCAAAAGGCTAGAATCCCTGAAAATTTAAACAAAAAAATAAATTAAATTTAAAGAAAAACCTTAAATCTAATTTAATCTGAAATCATTTCTTAAAAAAAATGATAATCATTATCTTTTTAATTCTTTTTCTTTTTCTTTCGCCTCATCAGCTTAAAAAAAAAAAAAAAAAAAAAATCCTTACACACTCTTTCTCTCCAATGTAGCTTCATGGCTGGAGCTCACAAAGTCAGCCTTCTTCTTCACCATGCGCCGCAACCATCGTGGTAGTGGCCTCTACATCTAATCTAACCATCGTGGGAAAGGCTTCTTTCTCGACCATCGATAAGCAGATCAATGGGTCTTGATGCGGTAAAAATGATGGGGAACAATGCGGTTTTGATCATGGAGGACATTGGGTCTTAATGCAAAGAAAACGATGGGAACAATTTGGGGTCTTGCTGGTGGGTGTTGTGAAACATGGATCAAACCATGTCTAGGAGAGAGGAAGTGAGAGCGGAAGAGAATCGATGATGGCTATGGCATGTAGTAGCAAGAGAATTGGTTGCCCATAGAGTTTAGAATGGGTTGCTGAGTTTGTTCAAATCTGGATTGGGTCTTGGTTTGATGGAGTGGCCTTTGAGGGTTTTCATGTGGGAGGCTCGCTAGTGGAGGTGGTGACACACCTATTCCTAATCTGCCATGGATGAGCCACCTTAAGCCTTATCTCCTTTGCTTACGACTTCGCTTGTGGTTTGATTTTCCTTTCCTTTTTCATATTGCAAGAGACTAACGGGGGCAAACAGTGCGGAAGAGTTCAAATAGGAAAGAGTTTGCAAATGGAAGATCGAGTGGAAGTTCTTCTGTCGCTAGTACAAAATTGTGATATGTTTGCATGGAATCCGTATAAGGTGCCTAGGGTGGACCTAGCCTTTATCACACATAAGTTGAATGTAGATCCATTAGTTCCGTCGAAGAAGCAGAAGCCAAGGAGATCGGCGAAACCACATATGGAAGTTGTGAAGGAGGAAGTAGAGAAATTGAAGCAGGCAAGGTCTATTAGGGGGGTATTTTTTCCTGAATGGCTGTCAAATACAGTGGTGGTGAAAAAGAAAAATGGGAAATGGAGAGTGTGTGTTGATTTTACCGACCTTAACCGAGCATGCCCAAAGGATCCGTTCCTTGTACCTAAGATAGATCAGTTGGTGGATGCCACGTTCGGACACTCAAGAATTAGTTTCTTCGATGCCTTTCGAGGTTATCATTGGATTGCTTTAGCACTTGAGGATTAGGAAAAAACCTCTTTTATTTTGCCCGAAGATAATTATCATTACATGGTGATGCCTTTAGGGCTAAAGAATGCGGGAGCTACATACCAACAAATGGTTACTTGGATGTTTAAGGATCAGATTGGGGACCCAGTGGAAGTTTATATTGATGACATAGTGGTTAAGAGAAAGAAGAGTGAAGAACAAGTACCAAATCTGGTTGGGGTTTTTGGAATACTAAGGCAACACAAACTGCGCATCAATGCAAGCAAATGTGCTTTGGTGTGGGGTTAGGTAAGTTTCTGGGCTACATGGTAATGACACGTGGAATAGAGGTTAACCCTGTCTAGATTACAGCAATTCAACAACTTAACCTACTTGGTAATCCCAAAGAAGTGTAAAGACTCACTGAGATGATTGCTGCCCTGAATCGGCTTGTTTCAAGGTCAATAGATAGGTGTAAACCGTTCTTTTAGTTGTTGAAGAAATCGAAGAGTTTTCAATGGACGAAGGAGTGTGACACGGCATTCAGAGACTTGCAGTGTTATTTGGTTAGCCTGCCTATCTTATCTCGACCAGAGCCCGAAGAAGACTTGTGTATGTACTTGGCGGTCTCCGACCATGCAGTGAGTGCTATGTTACTAAGGCATCAAGATATGATCCAGAGATCGGTGTATTACCTCAACAAAATGTTGGTGGATGCAAAGACTCGGTATTTACCACTAGAGAAGATGGCACTAGCATTGATACATGCGATGAGGAAGCTGCCGCATTATTTTCAATCCCATACGATTTGGGTGCTGACCGAGTATCCCTTACAATCACTCTTGAGAAGGTTAGATTTCACAGGGAGGATAGCTAAATGGGAAACAAGGCTTGGGACATTTTACATACGGTATAAGCCAAGGAATTCCATTAAGGGTCAAGTATTAGCCGCCTTTGTAGCTGAGTTCACACCCGCGCTGGGAGTCTCTGCAAGGGTGTGCCAAGTTTTGGTTAAATCATGGTGAGTGTATGTGGATGGTGTATCTAATGCAAGAGGATCTAGGGTCGAGTTGTAATGATATCGCCCGAGGGGTTGTGGTTGGAAAAATCACTAAGATTGGGTTTTCGTGCTTCGAACAACGAAGCCGAATATAAGGCAATCATCGCAGGTCTCGGGTAGTTTAGAAGCTTGGTGCTGAGGAAGTGGAGGTGTGAGAGACTGGGAAAATCGGGTGCTCTAAAAAAAAAAGATTTGTGTGCTTTTAAGGGCACCTCTCTTTTTGGGTAAATGGTATGAAGTCGCTATTTATTTTTTATACAAAAAAAAAAAAAGAAAAAATAAATTCAAATTACATGATAAAATACTTCATTGTCATTGATTGAATAAAGAAAAGTACAACTTTGGTAAATTAAACCTTACAAGGCTTTAGATCCTAGTTACAATCTATGCAAAAGAATACAAAGCTTTGGTCCTAGTTACAATATACCAAAATTAAATAGACAAAACACTAATCTACATATCCAAAAACCCTAAGATAGGAGGTTAGGTTACGAAATGGGAAAGTGTTAGGCACCCATTCCGCCCAAACAGAGTCTGGCCTTCTAGACTCTAATGACCAATATACCCTTTTTTGCATGATGTTGAATGATATGTTGAACACACATGACATAAAATAATTTAAATAAATTTCCTTATGAATGATGTGCCCAATTTCTAAAGAAAATTCAGATCTGTTTTGTGAATTAAAAAAAAAATGATTTGGTTTGTAAAAAGGTCATATCTGTTTTTATGTAAAAGAAATAATGATATTTTTGTTAAAAAGTATCAAATATGTTTTTGTGTAAAGTTAAAAAAAAAAAAGTTTTATCAAGAAAAATCAAATCTGTTTTTTTTTTTAATGTAAAAAATAATATAAAAAAAAAACTTTTGGAAAAAGGATCCACATTCATGAGATGGATTTATTATACAATGCATCACATATTAAAAAAAAAAAAAAAAAAAAAAGACTTCAACCTAACTTTCAATTCCTTCTTTTAAATTTCAAAACCTACAATTTTGTAACCAAGAAAACTTTTTTTCTAAAAAAATCAGATCTATATTTAATGAAAATATAGATCAATTTTGAGTTTTAAAATATCAGATTTGAAAAATACAGATCAGTATTGAACTAAAAAAATCAAATTTGAAAAATATAGATCTGTATCGAGCTAAAAAAACCAGATTTGAAAAATACAGATCTGTTTTTGAGCTTAGAGAAAATCATATCAGTTTTTATGTTAAAAGAAAATTAGATATGGAAAATATAGATCTGTTTTGTGTTAAAAAAAAAATTAGATTTGAAGAATACAGATCAATTTGTGGTTTTCATAAAAAATTTGTTAGTCATTGCAGATTTTGAAACTTAAGAAAAAGAATTATAATAAACAATCACCTAAGCACATGTTAAAGAAAATTCTAGCAACGTATTTAAGCATGGTAATTATATATCAAGAACAAAACATAATAAAGACATGCTAAACATATTTATGCATCAAACAATAAAAATTAATGAAAGAAGAAAAGAAAGAAGAAAACAGAATACCTCTTGCATAAGTGTGCTCTTCTAATGAAATTTGTTCACCTCTTTGAAGCTTAAAATACTTTACTTACAAAAAAGAAGTTCTTAAAGTAAAAATCTCCAGAACGTCTTTAACGTAAGAGGAATTGAAAAATCAGAAGAGAAGAGCCAAAAAGAGGGGGGGGGGGGGGGGTCAGAAAGTGTGTTGAATTTTGAGAGACATCCCCTATTTATAGAGGTTGGAATGCTTCAAAAAATTAGCCGAATGGTCAGATACGAATTGAGACGCGTCCTTATCTCTAAAAAATCGAAAAAGGTAAGGTTTGTCTCAATCTAGGATTCCTTGGGTCGAGCCACGCATTTATGTTAAGGGCCGAAGGCTCTCTTGGGTGCCAAGCTCGCATTTGAATTTTGGTCCAATTTGGACTTCTTTTTAGAAGTTTTGTGAGATGGAAATTGTATTTAGACTCATTTTTAATCTGTATTTTAAAGAATAATCTTTGTTTCTGGATATTTAGGTCTTAAAGTGATAATTATCTTGTAGATAAATATTCCAAAAAGTCTTGATTATCCACTTCTTTGTTACCTGATTATCCACTTTATTCCCATGCAAGCATGTCTATTTTTGACACTAACCAATTACTAATCACAAAATTATTTAATTAATTTTAATTGTTTGGCCAATTAGAATTAATTTAAATTAATCATGTGTGGTTGGTTTCACCCAAACAAAATGCATGTAGACCGTGCAAACTTGATCATGTGATATCTTTCAATCTGACGATTCGATTTAGAAATCGGACACACCGTCGCGACCGTTAGAACCTCAAGATCATTTTTATGACATGACATGAATGAATTAATGCATGTAATGCAACTCTAAATGTCAGGTATATGAATGGTCACTCTAGCCTTCTTCCGTGGTTAAATTATGGGTGCAAAATCGAGTGTCTACAGAATGCCTCTTATTGACAGAACTTGCAAAGCGAATATTAATGTAAAACAAAGACACTGACTTTAGCAGCTATGATTTAATTAAGGTTGACTTTTCAAAGATTACCCTAGAACCTAAAACATTGGGAACATAGAACTAGTGTTTTGCTGTTTTGAACAATGAGAATTGGGAATACTTAACCTACTTGATAACTAATAAAAATGATTCTTGAAATCTGAGGTGACTAAGAGGCTTTTCTATCTCAGTCTTCATGTGGGGATGATCAAGGGGCTTTTCTACCTTGATCTAGAATGGAAGGTATCCAAGGAGCTTCTCTACCTTGGAACTTGGGACGATTGAAATGTTTCTCTATCTCAATCTTGAATTGTAGCGACTAAGGGGCTTCTCTACCTCGATCTTCAGGAAGGTAACTAAAGAGCTTCTCTACCTTGGAACCTAGGGCGATTAAGAGGCTTCTTTATCTCAATCTTGGAATTGCGGCGACCAATGGGCTTCTCTACCTTGGAACCTGGTGTGATTGAGAGGCTTCTCTATCTCAATCTTTAAATAGTGATGACCAAGGGGCTTCTCTACCTTGATCTTCAGGAAGGTAACCAAGGGGCTTCTCTACCTCGATCTTCAGGAAGGTAACCAAGGGGGTTCTCTACCTCGATCTGAATGGAAGGTAACCAAGGGGTTTCTCTACCTTGGAACCTGGGGCGATTGAGAGGCTTCTCTATTTCAATCTTGGAATTGCAGCGACCAAGGGGCTTCTCTACCTCGATCTTCAGGAAGGTAACCAAGGGGCTTCTCTACCTCAGAACTTGGGGTGATTAAGAGGCTTCTCTATCTCAATCATGGAATTGCAGTGACCAAGGGTCTTCTCTACCTGGATTTGAATGGAAGGTAACCAAAAGGCTTCTCTACCTCGGAACCTGGGGTGATTGAGAGGCTTTTCTATCTCAATCTTTGAACTAGGATGACTAAGGGGCTTTTCTACCTCAATCTTTGGGAAGGTAACCAAGGGGCTTCTCTACCTCGGAACCTGGGGTGATTGAGAGAGGCTTCTCTATCTCAATCTTGGAATTACGGCGACCAAGGGGCTTCTCTCTACCTCAATCTGAATGGAAGGTAACCAAAGGGCTTCTCTATCTCGAAACCTAGGGTGATTGAGAGGCTTCTCTATCTCAAACTTTGAATTGTGACAACCAAGGGGCTTCTCTACCTTGATCTTCAAGAAGGTAACCAAGGAGCTTCTCTACCTCGGAACCTGGGTTTTTGCTTGCAAAAGATTAAAATTTGAAACTAGACTTTTAATGATAAGTGCTTTGTTGTTCCATTGCTTTGAGATGTATGATCTTCCTTTCTCTTTTCTTGATTTGATTTATTTGAATTTCCCTTAGAAAGAAAACCTTGATCGATTTTTGTAATCCTTTGATTTTTTTTTTTTTTTTTGAAATTTGAAGCTTGAAATTTGAAATTTGGGATTTAGAATTTGAAACTTGAAATTTTAAATTTGAAGTTTGGGATTCATAATTTGAAACTTTCTTTTTTGAAAAAATGATACCCTTTGTTTTTTAATCATGCCTGAAAATTTATTTTTCTTGAAATTGATGTCATCTACCTTTGAAAATATTTGAAAAGTTTTTTTATTCATTTCCTAAAAAAAGGACAAAATGAAGAAAAATTTCTCCCAATTTTTTTTTTTATTTTTTTGGTGAAGAGTTGACTCAGTAACTCTGGTCACTAAAGGGGGGGGGGGGGGGGATTTTTGGCCCCCATTCTCATTTGTCTCTTTTACTTTTTTTGCTTTTCCCTCTTCACTCTTCTCTCTTCCTCCATTGTTACGATTCACTCTCTTCTTCCACTTGCATTTTCTCCCTCATTACACTATTTCTTCTCTAGAAAATCACTTTCCCAAGTTTCTCAACTTGCTTTCATTCATCTCCCTCAATCATTTTTTTAGATCTTTGTGTTCTTGACCACTTTTGTTACAAACCCATTTTTGAAACCCATCTCCAAACTTCCATTTCTTTTTTTTTTTTTTTGCATTGATAATGGCATCTTCCAAGGCACCATCTTCTCTCACTTTTTATGGGAAAAAGTATCACCCATCACTTGAATGGAATGAGAAAGAAGGGCTCCTTCAAGACCCTAAGACCCATGCCCCACACTCCAAAATGTACTTCAAGGTGAGCTTTATTTTTTTGGATTTCTTTGTAGGGAAATTTGGTGATTTCATGTTTTATTGGGGGCTTGGTGTTGAGACATTGTCATTTGATTGTTATTTGCTCTTTTTGAAATTTTGCATTGTATGGTTGATTATTTTGTAATCTTGGCCTTTTTTGAATTGTTGAGCTATTTGGCATGGTGTAACTTGGACAATGTTGATAACTCATGAAATTTGGCAATGTATGTAGTTTGTGGTGTTGTTGAATGTGTTTTGGCTTGAATTTTGTGAGCATTGAAGTCATGAAAATTTGATGTGTAGGCTTGGTTGAACAAATTCATTTTTGATGAATGTGAAAATTTTGTTGGAATGTGTAAAGTCTTACTTCATGAGTAAGGACATTTTTATGGACATGGGCATGGGAAAAAAATTTTGTGGTGGTATTGATTTTTTGTGTTAGACATGAAAAAAAAAATTGTGTCAAACAAGGACAAATTTTGGTTGGACATTGGAGAATTTTTTTTTTTTTTTTTTTTGACATGGAAACTTTTTGTTAGACATGAGATTTTGGTTGGAACAAAATTTTTTGGACATGGGAGAATTTTTTTTTTGTTAGGCATGGGATTTTGGTTGGAACAAATCTTTGGTTATGGGAAAATTTTTGTTAGGTATGGGATCTTTTTTGTTTTTGTTTTTTGGAGTGAGTATTTTGGAATGATTATTTTGTGGACATCTTGATGATTGGCCAACTTTGTTTTCAGAACATCAAGAGTTCAGGTAGCCTCCAGATGTTGAAAGGCATATGAGAGACATTGTCTCTGGAGATTAAGAACATCATTCATGAAGTAGGCTTCCATATTTTTTTCCAAGCTTTATTGAATCAGGATAGTCATGAGTACAAATATCTCCAGTTACTCCTTTCTTTGCCAGAGCAGTTTTGGGATACTACATGCACTTTCCATTTTCTAGACATTGGTGAAGTGATGTTGATACCTTACGACTTCTCCGTCATTACTGGCTTGAAATTAGGCGGTGAAAGAATCATGGTCAATGATTTCCTCACTTCAAAAGAGATTAAAAGTATTTTGGGTGTGATGCCTTCAAAACTAAAGAGCAAAAATGTCTCTTTGATGTGGTTGTATGAGAATATCGAGAACTGTAAGACTGTAGCAACTAACACATGTGTGTTCATGCTTCTCTTCATTGGAACTTTCTTATGTATAGACCTAGGTAGTACTGTGAGCTTGTGCTATTTGTGGAGTCTGAGGGATACTGGACAAATAAAAAATTATGATTGAGGTGGCATGGCTTATGCAACCCTCTTACATTTCATGACTCAACTTTCTAGGCATAGTCTCTCAAGCTTAGGAGGCGCACCATTTTTTTGGCAGGTGAGGTTTGAAACCCTTTTTTTTTTTTTTTTTTTTTTTTTTTTTTTTGTGGCTATGTGTGGGTTTTGGAAAGTTATTTTGGTTATGTCGTAATGATGTATGTTGATTTCTTTCAGGTTTGGATGTATGAATATTTTGTGGTTAGTCCTCAAGTTTTGGAGGATGTTGGAGGCATGTATCCAAGGTTTCTCCGTTGTTTGCCCAAATATCATTTGCCAACACCTTTCAAACGTTCTTTGCAAGTTTGGCGTATGGTGATTGACACTATTGCTAATGTGAGTATTATTTATTTATTATTTATTATTTATTTTTTTTATGGGATTTTGTATTTAGCTAGGGGTTTTTGTGTTTGGTTATGGTTTGGTTTTCTTTTCATTCTAGGTCTTTTGTGATTTTTAGATGTCTTTGGATCCTTGGCTTGGATGTGAGGAGTATGCTGAGCGTGAATGGGCTCAAGAGCTGAATGGTCGTCAGGTATTGTTTGAGTGTGGCCGTGGGAGGTATTGGTATCTCGGTGATCAGGTGTTACCTCAGGATCACCATGTGTACCCTCCTGTGACAATTCTAATTCCTCCTTGTCCCTCCATCTGGCTAGCTGAACTTCTAGCTAATGAAGAAATTGCTCATGCTCGAGTTGGCCATGTTGTTTTGGGGACACCAGGAGATTATCTTGAATTCATTTAGACTCAATTGCGGGGTTGTCTAGCTGGCATTCCTGTAACCTCGGTATCTCTCTTTCCTTCTGAAGTCAAATTGCATTTCATCTTGTATGCTCATGTCCCATATTTTAGCTTTTGTGACAATATCTATATGTTGCACTTTCAGGCTTCATCTCCTGAAGAGGAGGAAGAGGAAGAGTAGAATCCCCTTCCTATCCATGATAGCGGCTCTTCTAGTTCCTTCATGGAGACGTATCCCCGTTTTCTTGCATGGCAATATGAACTTATGAATCCTGATGGGTCGTACAGTTCTATGGCTTTAGACATACCAAAGCACACCCCAAATGTCCCTTAGGGTGATCCAATGTGTTCTTGAATCTTTTAGTCTCTTGTCGTCATTTTTTTGCTCTTTAAGCTGTTCATGAACTACTGGATTTGTGTTTCAGGTCAAAATTGATCTTGTGGAGGAAAGCATGAGGATGATTGGAGGTTTACAACTGGTAACGCTTACTCAATCTTCTCAATATGTGCTCAATGAAGTGAACTGGGTATAAGATGATGCTTTCTGAGTGTCTTTGGCTTGAACTTCTGTGATAATTGATCTAACATATATCTTTGTTAATTCTTCAGAATACCGGAATGGCATTGGCTAATGCCAACACAAGATCTTTGAAGGACTGGATCAGAAATCTTGAACCTTAGAACTAGCAGCAAGAATCTCGGTTTTATGCAAGTTGGGAAGGAGACACTGACGGCGGCTCCTCTAGAGGTGGGTTTAGGAGATCTTCGCCTAGGCGGACCCGAAGTCCCAATGATGCTTAACTTGTATTTAAATTTTCCTGCAAGAACAAGAAAAAGTGTTTCTTAGAAAAATTTGTATTAATCTCAACTTTTAGCCCTTTACCCTTTGGATTGCTTTTGATCTTGTTGAAACTTTAAACGAGACAAGTTTAGAATTCACCTGATAAAGTTCTATAGTAAGCAATTTGAACTTTTCTAACCACCTTTGGTGGGATTTGCACTTACTTGAATGAGGCACGACCAAATGCCTCTAGTTTGGAAACTTTTATGCATGACGACCTTTTATTTTTTTAAAAGAATTTTTCTCTCTTTTTTGTTTGAAAAGGAACGAGTCATTTTTTTTTGGTCCCAGAAAGAGGGGATAAGGCATAGCCGAATTCCCCTAGTTTAAAAGATGAATGCATGACTTTGAAAAATCTTGATTTGACCAATTTTTCTCCCCTTTCCCATTTTTGGAACCAATGATGCAAGTGATTTTTTTTTTTTTTTTTTGAAATCATATGGACAAAGCATGTCTAAATGCCCTAGTTTGACACTTCCTATAAAATTTTGAAAACTTTATAGTACAATCAAAAATTTTTTTTGAGTGAAAAATGAAGTCATAACAGACCCAATAAGCGTCCAAAAACACTAAATAGAGATGACTGGGACTTGGTTGAACTAGGTGCCAATCAACACTCTTGGAGTGTTGATTGGCACTCGGGGAGTGCCCACAGGCACACCTAATTTTGGGCCAACTCCTTGCACTTTTTCAATGTGTTTCTTGTGTTTTTGGGTTTTTAAAAAAATATTTTCTTCGTTTATGACCACAAAACACTTTCCTAGTCAGCTACAAACTCTTGAAACTTATTTAAACTTGATTAAAGACTGAGGTAGCTTATTTTAGCATCTTACCTATAAACAAATTTCTGCATCAAAGTTATCAAGAAACAATAATCATAAGCAAGAGTAATCCATGGCTAACAATAAAAATTCTTCTCATTCAACCATTCATGATATCAATAGATGGGTTCATACTTTGATTTTAGTACCAAGTCCAATTTTACAGGCTACAAGATAGAGGGAATCAAGGTCTTGAGGAATGTCAAGATCAAGTGAGATTTCCTTCGTGCTACTGTGAAGTTCTGGGATCCTGAAGATTATGTATTTCGGTTTAAGACTGCTGAACTTTGTCTGATAATTGAAGAATTTTCAGCTATTCTGGGCTATGATCCTAGCAAGAAATCCATAGTAGTTTCTTATGATCCCAAACACAGGGAGATTTTATCTGATGCTCTAGGACTTCCTACTTCAATTACCAGTAGCATGATTGAAGGACATATGGTGAATCTTCTCGCAATTCTTTTAAGACTGATTAACAAACGCACCCATGGAGTGATTGACAACATACAAAAAACTTTTGGCTTAGCTCTTTGCATCATGGGAAAACTTTTGTTTTGCTCTGGAAGGCCCAATTTTGCAGATGCCTGAGCCATAGGCATTGTGAGTCAAATTAAAGATGGTGATAATCCTGCTTCTCTGATCTTGGCAGAATCTCTCTTGGGGCTGGACTCTGTATTTCATGGTGGAAAGTCACAAAACTTTCTTGGGAGTTTTTTGACTTTGCAGATAGAGTTGATGGAGAGACTAGAAGGATGGTCCTAAGGAAGATGAAGCTAGACCAATAGTGCTAGAACAAAAAGAAGAGCCAGCTTATTGCATGTCAATAGAAGAAGATGTGGGAATGAATAGAGAAAGTGAATGGTACTCAGACATCCTACA
The DNA here is from genome assembly GCA_030445155.1 of Quercus variabilis. Taxonomy (NCBI): domain Eukaryota; kingdom Viridiplantae; phylum Streptophyta; class Magnoliopsida; order Fagales; family Fagaceae; genus Quercus; species Quercus variabilis. Next base: position 36,581,429 of record CP129454.1, on the reverse strand, counting down.
GTACCTCAAGGATGAGACATACCCAAAGTCTGTAGACAAGAATGACCAACTGACCATCAGAAGGTTGCCCACTAATTATATTATTTGTGGTGAGAGGCTTTATAGAAGATCGTATGACGAAATTCATCTCCTTTATGTGACCACCAAGGAAAAACAACAAATAATTGAAGAGTTTCATGAGTCAAGTTATGGGCCACACATGAATGCACACATACTATAACGGAATATAATGAGGCAAGGGTATTACTGGACTACTATGGAAGCAGACTGCATACGTCATGTTCGCAAGTGCCATCAATGCCAATTCTATAGAGATTTGAAGCACATGCCACCTATGCTATTACATATCATGACTTCACCCTAGCAGTTCTCTACATGGGGAATATATATTATTAGGAAGATTCACCTGACGCCATCCAATGGCCATGAATTTATACTTGTTGCTATTGATTATTTCACTAAATGGGTAAAAGCTATTTTATACGAGGTTTTGAACTCGAAGAAAGTTGCTCAGTTTATTTAGACCAATATCATTTGTAGATATGGGTACCACATGAAATTATCTTAGCCTTTCTTGATCTTCCATCTATTCTGAATCTAGGAAATTATCAAGGTTGAATCACCATATACTTCAAATTATTTTACTCCAAGACCTAGGGCTGCTCGCAACCCCATAATGCATGCTTCATATCCAGTGGCATTATTAGTGGTAGGGAAGTTGATCCTAATAGAGAATGGGATGTGTGTCCTTTTTGGAGAAATTAAAAGAACTCCAATGCCACTTCCATTTTGATTAGTTGCTCCATCAAAATACATCTTCCATGATTCTACCTCAATCTCCATGATATCCTCATCCAGAAAGTCTCCTTGGATTTCTTTAGCTTCTTCAAGTGAAAAGTGGGCTAAGTGATCAGCAATTGCTCTTCCCTTCACAGACTTCTGAGTCACATATTTAATATCAAAATCTGATAGAAGTAGAACCCATTTAGTTGTCTTCCCGTCTTGCACAGGTTTCTCCATCAGATATTTTAAAGGATCCATCCTTGCAATCAATAATACTTTGAAAGCAAGCATATAATGTCTGAGTTTATGGGTTGCCCATACAGGTGCTACACATGTCTTCTCAAGTGGTGAATACTTCTCTTCATATGGCAACATCTTCTTGCTAATGTAGTAAATCACATTCTCCTTCCTAGACTCTTCTAGGTATTGAGCAAGCAAAGCCCCCATTGCTGTATCTGTAGTTATGAGATACAACAATAATGGCTTTTCATGTACCGGTGGAACTAGTATTGGTGGCTTCATCAGATAATTCTTAATCTTCTCAAAAGCTTCTTGGCACTTTTCATTCCATACTGTGGGAACTTCTTTCTTGAGCAATCAGAAAAGTGGTTCACATGTCATGGTGAGCTGGGCTATAGATCTGCTGATGTACTGTATTCTTCCTAGAAACCCTTGGATCTCCTTCTTAGTCCTTAGAGACTTCATCTCTACCATTGCCTTGAGTTTGTCAGGATCTACTTCAATTCCCCTTTGACTTACCATAAAGCCCAATAGTTTTCTGGATGTTAAACCAAAAGTGCACTTCTTGGAATTCAACTGCAACTTATAGAATTGTATTCTTTCAAAGAAATTCCCTAAGGCTAGTATGTACCCTTCACGGTCTTTGGACTTCACTATCATGTCATCAACATAAAATTCTACTTCTTTGTGGATCAAATCATACAATAGAGTAGTGACTGCGCGTTGGTAAGTAACACCAGCATTCTTAAGGCCAAATGACATGACCTTGTAGCAATACGTCTCCCTTGTAGTAATGAAAGTGGTTTTCTTCATATCTTTTGATCCACCTTTATCTGATTGTATCCTGAAAAACCATCCATAAATGACAGCAAGGCATCCTGGAAGTCTACACACATTCTAACTTTTCCATTCTTCTTCGGCACTGGAACCACATTATCCAACCATTTTGGGTAGTTAACCACTCTTAGAAATCTGGCATTGTACTATTTCTCAACTTCTTCTTTGATCTTGAGAATCCACTTTGGCTTCATTCTTCTCAACTTCTACTTGACCAGCTTCATGATTGGATCTATTGGAAAGTGATGTTGCACTATATCTGTATCAATCCTAGGCATGTCTTCATATGACCATGCAAATACCTCTTTGAATTCTGTCAGTAGTGACACTAATGCATCTTTCTTAAAGGTGGTTAGGGTATTGCCCACTTGTATCAATTTAGGTTCATCATCAGGTCCCAGGTTAATAGGTTGGGTTTCATCTTTTATAGGTTCTACATGCCCTTGTTTTAATTCCTTATTATTAAGAGTTTCTTTACCAATTTCTAAAATAAAAACATTCAAAGCCAACAAATAAGCAGAATCAGAAATCATATTATAAGGAAAAGAGTTCTTAACAGACTCAACAGAAACAGACTCTATAGGACTATGATCATAAACAGACTCAACAGGAACAATAATACTTGCAGTAACAGACTCAATAGGAACAGAAATAATGTTTTTGGCAGGAGTGAATGCTCGATGGTTTTGATCTTCTTCACAGGAGTGATTTGCTCGACGGTCTCGATCTTTGTCACAGAGTCCTCCATGGGGTGGGTGGCTCCCTGCCATGCCTAATTCTTCAACTTGGTTGTGGCTTCAATGATTGTGGGTGGCTCTTAGTGAGTTCCTTCTTCCCTCAACATCAGTTCCATGGGGCCTTCATTCATATAATCCGTGCCTTCACCATCAACTCCATATTTGTGGGCTTGTCAGTCACATAAGCATCTAGGCACTCTATACTGTCCATCCACTCAGCAAACAAATCTTGCTTTCCTTTGTTACTTGGAAAGACGTATTGGGGGAGATATTCTCAATCATTCCCTTCCATTTTCTCATCTTCACCTTCAAGACTCTCTAGTGTTAAGTTTCTAAAACTATGGATCATCAGCTTCTGTCTAGGGTGGCTAATCTAGCATCTGTGTCATCTTCTTCCTTAGTGTATGGGGTCAGTGAGCCAAGTTCTAAATTGTGGAATGACCCTAACTCAAGAATTTCTCTATCATGCTTGTCATATCTAGGGCCCAACCTTGAGCTACCATTAGTAATGCAGCTCTAATCTAAGGGCCACCCATAGGGGTAATCATCATAGTCTATATTGTTAGCCTCTTCAACCTCTTCTCCCACAGCTTCCAGCACATTTTCTAGTCCAAATTCTTCACTTTTAGCACCATTCTCCTCATCTATAGGTTCAGCTTCAGCATCATCCTCAATATCTCCATCATAGTAATCCACGTTGTCATTAGAGTAGTCTTCATAGAAAGGTCCTACATCTTCATCCTCTCTATCACTAGGGGGTTCACCCCAATCATTGCCACTGTATTAGCTATCATAGTCTTCACTGTTGTTGCTTTCACTATCACTGTTGCTATCATCCTTGCTATCTCCACTGTCACTGCTGCTGCTATCACTACTACTATTGCTCTTACTGTTGCTACCTTCATCATCATCACTAGGGGCTTCTCCCCCTTCCTTATCTTCATCACTTGTTCTTACTTCATATAGGCTTTTCAATGCATGTTGACAAGCCTCCCAGTACTCTTCTTCTATATTGCAGATGACGTCTCCCAGAAGCATAGTCATTGCATCAGGGTCCATGTAATCAGCCCAATCAGTAGGGACCCAATTTGTGACTTCCTTCTTCAGCTTTGGAAGTTTGTTGTTTCAATCAAATAATAGTTCAAATCTGGGCACCATGTTCTTGACTTAGGATCGAATCTCTGCTCAAAGAATCCCTAATAGCGTTGATTATTTCCAGCACTGACAAAATTTCCATTCAATGTGGGAGTATAGGGCTTTAGGGGTTCTGGACGACAAGGAAGTCCCTTGACTTTAGCTTTGGCATGGGCCATTCTTCTCACCTCCATCTCTAGCAAATCATCATCATTGGGCTTAATAACCTAGCCCAAAATGTGGTGTGTCAGTAGGAATTATTGGGACTTGAGCATTTGGATTCTTCACAGTCTTCCCCAAGTTCATCCCTGAAAGGTAATTCATTCTCCTCATCATTGCCACCACATTATCAACCTTTATGGAGCAAAGTCTGTGGGGATCTTCTCTACTTCTTCTTCTCTTCTTTCAAAACCAGGCTTCTCAATTTCAAAGCTATCCAAGGTTAGTGGCTCCTTCTCATAATTAATACCAAAAATGGGCTTTGGTATGGTCAAAGTATCATCGTATATGGTAACTATGGCTCTTTCATGCAGAAATCGAACCTTTTGGTATAGGGATGAAGGTATGGCCTTTGTGTCATGGATCCATGGTCGCCTAAGAAGCATGTTGAAGCATGATGCTATTCAAAAATTGAAACTCGAAACTCCACCTTCTTGATCATTGGCCCTATAGTGAGTTCCAATGTTACTGTTCCCAAGACCTCTCTTCTACTATTGTCATATGCCCTCACATGCTGATCAATCGGCACAAAATCTTCAATACTTAGGCCCAAGCAACTTGCAATCTTTAAAGGACACACATTTAAGGCACTTCCATCATCAATTAGAACCATTGGAATCCTCTTGCCTTTAGCATCTACAGTAATATGTAATGGGTCATTGTGGTGCTTGCCCTTCTTCGTCAAATCTTTGTCAGAGTAGGAAATAGTGAGTTCCCTACTTATGGACCCAATCATAGCATTCAAATCTTGAGAAGTAGTGGTTGTAGGAACTTGGATTTTATTGAGAAGGTTTACCAAATTCTGGCGGTGCTTGTATGAGGTTATGAGTAAACCCCATAAAGTTATATTGGTGAGTCTTCTGTAGTTGCTTGAGGACCTCATCCTCTTCAGTGGGGGTTTGAAGTGTCTCCCCCCCTCGTGATGTGGGCAATTTTTGTTGGGTCATTTAGATCTGTGTCCTGGGGTTTGAAGTGTCTCCCCCCATTTATGGATGTTGGTCCATTTGATTGGGGTTCGAAGTGTCTCCCCCCATATGTAGGTGCTTGGTAACTTGCATGGGGTTTGAAGTGTCTCCCCCCTGGGGTTTGAAGTGTCTCCCCCCATTTGTGGATGTTGGGTAATTTGTAGTTTCTGTTACATCTTCACTCCATATATCATACGCTACAGCAGATATCATACCCATCAATTCTTCCATGTCATCATAAAGCACTTATGTAGGTCATAAATCAATTCAGACGGGTCCTCTTCACTTTCTTCTTCAATCATCAAGCAATTAATCCTCGATCCACCCCTAAAATTATGGTTGGGCAAGGGATTATTAGTGATGCTAGGCCTTGTGAGGGGCACAATCACCTTATTGTCTATTAAGTCTTGAATTGCATGATGAAGGCCAAAACACTTGTTTGCATCATGGCCAAGGCTTTGGTGGTAAGCACATCTCTTAGCCACATCAAATCTTACAGGTAATGGGTTTTGGATTGGTCTTGGGTCTAAGGGCTTTAGTAACTCCTTTACTTTTATTTTTTCGAAAACTTGACTCACAAGCATATATAACTCATGAAATTCCCTTCTAGGCCTCAAAGGTGACCCTTGTGATATTGGCACAGGGGCAATAGGAGCAATATGTTGGTAAGGATCATTTCTGTATATATTAGAGACTTCTGGAATTTTAGAGCTAGATCCTAAATTCTTTTTAAACCTTGGTGGGTTCTCATTCTTTATAGTACCATTATTTATTGCATCCTCAATTTGGGTTCCAACAACAATCAAAACTTTAAAATTAGGAAAATACTGGGAAACAAATATTTATGGTATATAGGCAATAAGTTTTTTACAACCATGGTTAATTTTTCTTCTTCTCTTAGCCTATTCATCATCTGCGTTGCCTTGGACCTCCACTTGGTAATAAAGGTAGAGAAAGATTCTTTTGGCTCTTGCTTCATGGTCTCCAAATCTATCCTTGTTACATCCACTTCTATGTTGTATTTGTATTGGTTGTGAAACTTGCGGTAGATGTCCCCCCAACTTTTTGCTCTAGCATCATCTAGGTTGAGGAACCACCTAAGAGCAACCCTAGTTAGGGTGTTTTGGAACATTTGAGCAAGTTTCTCCTAGGGCTTGCATAGCCCTCATATACATCTTCAAATGGGACTTTGGGCAGCTAGTCCCATCAAACTTGTCCAAGGTTGGCATCTTGAACTTGGGAGGCAATGTCACATTAGGGAAAAGTGAGAGTGATTGGTAGTCCATGAGGTCTTCCATCTTGCGATCTCTTTCAATCATCTCTTCCACCTTGTTTATCCTCTCGTTAATCTTCTTCTCACCCTCCATGGTTGGGGAATTATGGTCGGTCTTGTTCTCCTCTTGGCCACTCTTCAGGTTTTGAAATTGTTTACCATAAGTTTCATGTCCTCTCTTAGCTGGATTTGACTAGCTACCTCGGTGTTGAGTAGCTCTTGAGTGTTCATAGGTTCTTCAGTGTTTAGATTTTCTCCCCCTTTCGCCATACTGTTGGGATCTTCAAACTTCCTGTGGCTTGAACTGTCTTGTAGGTCGAATATGGGATTGTGATGTTGCAGCAGTGGAGAGTCTTCTATGCTTATGGGCTTTAGTACCATGATGGGAGTAATGGGCTTGGAACTAGAACTACTAGCTTAAGTGTCAGTCTTGGGTTCTCTTTGGAGTCTTCCCTCTGATCTTGACCAAATTCTTCCCTAAGAAAAGGCCCGGTTGGGTTAATTAACGCTAAGCCACCATCTGCATCAATCAACCAACCAAACAAACACACTCAACATGCAATGCAATTTTAACATGGACCGGCCTAAGGATAGGTTCTAAGTCATTACATTGTAGGGTGGGTTTGTTGTTTCATTGTTTCCCATAGCTAGGATGTTATACCTCCCAACTTGTAATGTAATGAACATTACGTTGGTCCGTATGGCATGGTCTATTCTTTATAGTCAACAAGAAGTGATCCTATGACTTTGGGCTATGAGTTGGTGAGTTCGCCACTAGGTACCAGATTTAATGAAGACCGGTGATCCATGGTTACTACACCACCATATTGTTGAGATGGGTGCATACATATTTGTTGTTTTGATGGCATACACTATGACAGTTAGGGAAAGCTCTTAACAATCAACATGGCAACACAAACAAAAATATCATACAAAATCAAGACATAAATAAACAAACAAAAAACAATACCATACAAAAATCATGCAAAAGACAAGGGTATATAGTTGGTCACTTAAAGTCTAACATGAAGCTTAGCCCTCGACATCCCCAGCGGAGTCGCTACTGTGAGAGACCAGGAAAATCAGGTGCCCTCAAAAAAGAGATTTGGGTGCTTTTAAGGGCATCTCTCTTTTTGGGTAAGAAGTGTGGAGTCGCCACTTATTTTTTATACAAATAAATAAATAAATACAAATTAAACCTAGTTACAATCTATGCAAAAGAATACGAAACTTTGGACCTAGTTACAATCTACCAAAATTAAATAGACAAAACACTAATCTACATATCCAAAAACCCTAAGCTCGGGGGCTAGGTTACTGAATGGGAACGTGTTAGGCACCTATTCCGCCCAAACAGAGTTTGGTCTTCTAGACTCTAATGACCAATATACCCTTTTTTGCATGATGTTGAATGATATGTTGAACACACATGAGAGAAAATAATTTAAATAATTTTGCCTTATGAATGATGTGTCCTCTTTCTAAAGAAAATTCAGATTTGTTTTGTGAATTAAAAAAAAAAAAAATTGATTTGGTTTGTAGAAAGGTCAAATTTGTTTTTAAGTAAAAGAAAGAATGATATTTTTGTTAAAAAGTATCAGATTTGTTTTTGCGTAAAGTTAAAAAAAAAAAAAAAAAAAGTGGTTTTATCAAGAAAAATCAAATCTATTTTTTTTAGGTAAAAAATAATATAAAAAAACTTTTGGAAAAAGGATCCACATTCATGAGATGAATTTATTATACAATGCATCACATATTAAAAAAAAAAAAAAAAAAAAAAAAAGACTTCAGCCTAACTTTTAATTCCTTCTTTTAAATTTCAAAACCTGCAATTTTGTAACCAAGAAAACTTAAAAAAAAAAAAAAAAAAAAAAAAAATTAGATCTGTATTTAATGAAAATACAGATCGATTTTAAGTTCTAAAAAAATCAAATTTGAAAAATATAGATCAGTTTTGAACTAAAAAAAATTAGATCTGAAAAATACATATTTGTTTTGTGTTAAAAAAATCAGATCTGAAAAATATAGATTTGTTTTGAACTAGAAAAATCAGATTTTGAAAAATACAAATTTGTTTTTGAGCTTAGAGAAAATCATATCAATTTTTGTGTTTAGAGAAAATCAGATCTGGAAAATACAGATCTGTTTTGTGCTAAAAAAAATAAAAATAAAATAAGATCTGAAGAATACAAATAAGTTTTGTGGTTTTCATAAAAAAATTTGTTAGTCGTTGCAGATTTTGAAAATTAAGAAAAAGAATTAAAATAAACAATCACCTAAGCACATGGTAAAGAAAATTCTAGCTACGCATTTAAGCATGGTAGTATATATCAAGAACAAAGCATAATAAAGACATGCTAAACATATTCATGCATAAAACAATAAAAATTAATAAAAGAAGAAAAATAGAATACCTCTTGCATGAGTGTGCTCTTCTAATGAAAGAATATTTTAAGATTCAAAGAAATTTGTTCACCTCTTTGAAGCCTAAAATACTTTACTTACAAAAAAGAAGTTCTTAAAGCAAAAGCCTCCTGAATGTCTTTAACGTAAGGGGAATTGAAAAATCAAAAGAGAAGAGTCAGAAAGAGGGGGGGGGGGGGGGTTAGAAAGTGTGCTGAATTTTGAGAGGCATCTCCTATTTATAGAGGTTGGAATGCCTCAAAAAATTAGCTGAATGATTAGATATGAATTGGGACGTGTCATTATCTCTAAAAAATCGAAAAAGGTAAGGTTTATCTCAATCCAGGAGTCCTTGGGCCGAGCCATGCATTTGTGCCAATTGGCACTTGGGAAGTGCCATTGACACTTTTCATGTGCTAATCAGCACTCCTAGAGTGCCGAATGGCTCTCTTGGGTGCCGAGATTGCGTTTGAATTTTGGTCCAATTTGGACACCTTTTTTGAGGTTTTTTAAGTTGAGAATTGTATTTAGATGCATTTTTAATCCGTATGTCGAAGAATAATCCCTGTTTCTAGATATTCAGGTCTCTAAAGTGATAATTATCTAGTAGATAAATATTCCAAAAAGTCTTGATTATCCACAACTTCTTTGTTATCTGATTATCCACTTTATTCCCATGCAAGCTAATCTATTTTTGACACTAACCAACAACCAATCACAAGATTATTTAATTAATTTTAATTTTTATCCAATCAAAATTAATTTAAATTAATCATGCGTGGTTGGTTTCACCCAAACAAAATGCATGCAAACCGTGCAAACTTGATCATGTGATATCTTTCAATCCGACGGTTCGATTTGGAAATCGGACACACCGTCGTGACCGTTAGAACCTCAAGATCATTTTTATGATATGGTATGAATGAATTAATGCATGTAATGCAACTCTAAATGTCGGGTATATGAATGGTAACTCTAGCCATCTTCCTTGGTTAAATTAGGTGTGCAAAATTGAGTGTCTACAGGAGGTATTCTCGGACTCAAAATTAATATTTATCCAAATAGAAGGAAGTTTTGAGGCAAAGGGCTCCCATGTGTCACAGTATTTGAAGTTGTTCGGGACACTATGAGCAAGCTTCCAAAAAGTGAACGTGGTCAGAATACCGAGAAGTCAGAATAGCCACGTTGATTCATTGGCCATTTTGGCTTTGTTGTCTGATGAATGTGTTCCACGAATGATCTTTGTAGAGTTATTAGAGTGACTGAGCATAGAGCATCGCCCGATTGTAGCATTGGCTTCGATGCTCGAGTCAAGTTGGTTGGACCCATATATCTCCTTTCTGTCTGATGGAGAGCAAATGCAGAGAATGTCGGCTCATTTCTGGTTATTCGTAGATAAAAAGTTATACCAGCAGTCATTTAGTGTTCCTTATTTGTTATGTCTCCATCTAAATGATGTTGCTGAACTCTTATCCAAGCTGCATGAAGGAATTTGTGGTGGACACTCTAGGGGCAGGTCTCTATCCCACTGAGCTATAACTCAGGGATTCTGGTGGCCGAATATGCAGTAAGATGCAACCAACTATGTCAGAAAGTGTGATCAATGATAAAGACACGCCCCGGTCATTCATTAATTGGGTGGAAATTTGAATATGGTCACTAGCCCATGGCCTTTTACACAATGGGGTCTGGACATAATGGCCATTCCCTAGGGCAACGGCAAATAGGAGATTTGTATTGGTCGCCACCAATTATTTTACAAAGTGGGTGAAAGCCGAAGTCTTGGCAAATATTAGGGATGCTGATGTAAAGAAGTTTGTTTGGAAGAATATCGTTGTGAGGTTCAGGGTACCCTGGATACTGGTTTCTAAAAACGGATTGCAATTTGACAATAAGGCATTTCGGGAGTGTTGTAGTGATCTAGGAATAATTAATAGGTACTCGTCACCAGCATATCCCCAAAGTAACGGACAAGCGGAAGCAACGGACAAGACAATTATCAATGGTTTGAAGAAGAGACTGGAATAGGCAAAAGGGAACTAGGTCGAGGAATTACCGAGTGTTCTATAGGCCTACTAGACTACACCAAGAAGGTCAACTGGTAAGACTCCTTTTTCCATGAAGTATGGGGCAGAAGCAGTCATCCTAGAGGAGATAAGCCTGTCAAGCATAAGGGTCGCTGGTTTCTCGCCAAATAGCAATGACATTCGAATGGCTGAGAGTTTAGATCCCTTGGAGGAAAGACAAGGCACGACGTCTATTTGACTCGCAGATTACAAACAAAAATTGGCCCGAGGTATAACAGGAATGTAAAACCTAGAGAGTTTGTGGCAGGAGACCTAGTGTTGCGAAATCAATGGGAAGTATAAAGGATCAGAATGTGGGAAAGTTCGCCCCAAATTGGGAGGGGGCCTACCGAGTGACAGCCATAGCTGGAACAAGGGCTTATTACCTGAAGGATATGGAAGATAGACCCCTACCTTAACCATGGAATGTGTGTAATTTGAGTGTAATAATTATGGTGTAATAATTGTAAGTTATGTCCGAGGTTGTAAATGAGTTTAAACAAGGAATGCAGGAAGAATTCAGTTATTTTGCGCAAAATTATTCCAACATCTTAATAAACTCTTTTAAGGATAGAAACCTAGCCTCGGCCTGACCCCGGTCACCGACTAGGTCGAAACCTTAACAAACTCTTTTAAGGACAGAAACCTAGCCTCAGCTTGACCCTGGTCACTGACTAGGTGGAAACCACAACGAACTTTTCTAAGGATAAAAACCTCCCCGATAACCGACTAGATGGAAACCTTAATAAACTTTTCTAAGGACAAAAACCTAGCCTCGGCCTGACCCTGGTCATCGACTAGGTGGAAACCTTAATAAACTTTTATGAGAATGGAAACTTAGCCTCGAACTTTAATCACTAAGGGAATCATCAATGGAGTTTTTGACTTCAAAACAGAAGACCCAATCTTGACCAAAATCAGGTTGACAAAAGGACCTCAGCAATCATAGTTAAATTTCAAGTCTTTTTTTTTAGGGAGTCTCTCCTGTGCTGACAACAATCATTCGCAAAACTTTATAATTCGAATCAACGATCACGTCTTGGTTAGGGTTATGTCACATACAGGTCACCGATCGTTTACACTTAGAATTATTTTTTGGTATCCAATGGCATAATTTCATTTAAGATGGTAGATTGTTTGTGTAAAAGGGGTCTGGCCATTTGACCACATACCAACCAGAGCATTACAACAATTCGAAGAATAGAGGAAACATTATAATGAAACAAAATGAAACAATGAGTAAGGAATTTAACCAAAAGGATTCGATCTTAAATATTAAAACAAACCAAATAAAGTTCAGTACATATATAAATAAGGTACCACTTAACTGGATACAAAAAGTTTGGCCGGTAAAAAGAAAATATACTAGAAGAAAACAAAGAAGAAACAAAGAAGAAAAGGGAGGGGGGGGGGGGGGGGGAGTAAGTAGATTGGCAAATCTGGCAGTTGGGCCCTGGGTCACGGCCGGGGTCATGAGGGAAACTTCACTGGCAATAGGAGGAGCTGACCCTTGGCCTGCTTGAGGAGTGCCTTACCTCTCGGTAGGAGTGGTGCTTGTCAGGATGTCTTTATCAATTACCACCAAAGGCCAATGGTGTTCATTGCTACCATCTAAACCTTCATAAACCAGAACCTCTGAGCTTGAAGGACAACCACGCTCACCAAGTTCTTGGCATCTTTAAATCCCATGTTGTAGTAGACTTACAAGCAAGTCTTCATGGTCTCCTTTAGGCCTGCCAACTCTTTGTCACAGGGGGAGACAATGCTTACAACCTCAGTGAGTTTGATCTTGGATTCCCCAAGTTTGCCCTATAAGCCTTCTACCTTTTGCTCAGCCAACTCCCGAGCCCTTTCAACAGTAGTTGCCCTTTACTCCATTGCATTTAGTTCAAGGGTTTTCTTTTTTCTTTTTTTTTTTTCTTTTTTTTGTTGAGGCTGGAATCAGCTACTTGCTTTAAGGCCTTCTCCTTGTCGGCCTCCTCTGTGATGCCTTTTAGTCGACCCTCCACAACATGGGTCATTTGGGTGGCCTAATACAATGGCAGAAATGATCCAAGGATCAACACAAATTGAGAGTTAACACTTATATATAAAAAATAATAAATAAATAAATAAATAAACAAAGGAAAAAAAGAGAACAGAAGAAGAAAGGAAGAAGAAAGACAATATTGGATACTTATTGCTATGGTGTACCACTTCAACTTGAGGACGAGGTCCTTATCCTGACAGCCCAAGTAATGATCCATATCTGTGGGTAGCAATAGGTCCTGCTCGAGGTTGTTCGAGACTTATCCTCTAAGGCCACTCCTCCAAGTCTAAACAGAGGAATTAGAGGGCAAAGTTTTCTCACTCAACCAAAAGGAGCATTCCCATCCTAAGGATGAGGGTGCAAAGGTGGAGGCCACATGGGACCTAATTATTATAGGTTGACTAGCGGGCCTTGTCTGGAGTAGGGGGCTGATCGGCAGGAGCGATACTAGATTCTATCGTGGGGACATCGGCATCCCTTTGCCTTTTTCCTACGTTGATGGGACACGGGGAGTGGTTTGCTAGGGAGTATGTTGAGGAGCAATCTGACCCCAGGCAGTTTGTGTGCCTGGGAACCAACAGTCGAGGGCCATCGTGCACTGCATCCCTTTAGTCGGATTGAAGGGAATAAGGGCTTCAGCCGAAATGTGTTCTACCTAACCATGAAAGACTGTATCAGCCAAGCTGTCTTGAATTGGTTCGAGTGAGCCCTACCTAACTCTTCGAAGTCCCTGGTGCTGAGCCTTACCACTCATAAGTCTGTGTGGCAGAAATCCCGATAACCGAACATCCAAGTAGGATAGAAGAGGACTTTCAATGCTAAGGGTGCTTGACAAGTCTTGATAATTAGTGTACGAGGGCACACAAGCAAGAATCAAATGAGACATTTGGAGTTGACCGTCGTAGTGCACAAAGATTTTCGAGCGCAGAACAAAGTTAAGCTCCCAAAACCGTACGATGTTAAGGCAGAGTTGAAATTTTTTGGAAACTGCAATAAGGAACAATAAACGCAATTAATAAAAAAAAAAAAAAAAGTGTAATAATAGTAACAGAGGAAATCTACAAAACATGAAAAGATGAGGGCAAAAATGAGCACTATAGGGTCATACTAAAGAGTCGGGAAGAAGGATATCAACATATTTGCTGAGGAGAGCTCGAGCAAGTGAGTTCGCTGTTGAGCCAATTCCCGCTTACTCTTACAAACTCCCCTACGGAGTTCCTATTAGAGTCAGGGAGGCATGATATCAACCTAACCATGGTGTTTCGAGTCTAAAGGTAATACCCATTTCTTAGGCTTCATCGAATACCGTATAGAAAGTTAATATTGTGGTGCATAAGGCTTAGGCCGTATAGTTGGTTAAGACGCCCCACACAGTTCAGTATCCTATAAAAGTTGGGTAGATATTGGTCGAGGCTAAGCCCATAAAAACTAAGAGTCCTAAGTAAAAGGGGATCTATTGGAAATCAAACCCAACCCTCTAGAATAGACATTAAGGGAAAAAAGACTACATGGAGAAATATTTGGTCTTCTATATCCCCTTCGTGACAGTATGATATAGTCATATCATGAGGGATATTAAACCTAGCTTTGAAAGATTCTATGTCTGTTTTAGTGTTCAAAAGGTGCAAAAAACCCATTTGCCTACTAAGATAACTAAGGAAGCACAAGAGTGAAAGAAGCAAGAGGAAGAAGACTTACTGAGTAACTTCTTGATGGTAGGAATGATCTCGGGAGAAACTTAGGGGCTTGGGAAGAAAAGGGTAGTAAGATTCCGAACTGGAAAGAAAATGAAGAAAGTTATAACAAGTACCATGACTGTATTTATAGGGAAAAAAAAATCATTTAATGCAATTGCAATAAATTAATTAATAACTTCCATTACTTCTTTTAATGCGTGCCTTGGTAATTGAAGCATTAGATCATCTCGATTGTCCGATGTCCCAAGTGTTGCCACGCACGCATAAAGAGCGAATTGTCATGTTTGTTGCATCAATTGAGTGATGGTTGGTCTTCCTAAGATATAATCATCGTTTTGAAAAATCTAGCTGACCAAAGAGGCAAGAAACCCCGATCCCATTTCGTGAAAATAGGATCGTGGGGGGCTATTGTTGAGGGGGAGGGGCTCGAGCTCGGGTGACTAGGAGCGGCCCATTAACTTAGGACCAGGGCTGATCTAGGTAACAGGAAACCAAAATTTGCCCAAACACTATAGGAGAGCCAGCTCGACAACGGGTTTGCAAGGATCTAGAAATTGTTGTTCAGGGAATCCTGCCGTATTCGAGCCGGGCTAGGCCCAATACCAACTAATAAGCTTGTGGAATATTTGTGAGGAAATGGTCAAATTCAAGTCGGTCCTTGAGCATTGTTAGTACCCTTGGGGAGTTCGCTACCAAACGCTATTTGGCGTCTAGAACAAGTTTTAAGAGGATCTTCAAAAGAAATGATACTTCCTTGGGATTCTAATTGAAAGTTGAATTGCATGGGAACAAATGAAAAAGTAATGATTTGAACCCCACTAAGGGGAGGCTATATAAGGGAAGTGAGGACAGGTAGGAGAAACAAAGGGAAGGAAAGAGAGAGAATCACAGGAAAAAGAAGAGGGCAAGTTGAGAAAATGAGAAACTAAAAACCAAAGGGAAGAGGAAAATTGGGCTAAGAATCACAAGGATAATAGAGATTGGGCTGTCAAGGCAGCGTTTAAGGCAGTAACAAGTAGGACTGTGAGGATACCCATGACAAAATAAATTGGGAGCCCAAATCCTTTGTCTCAGAAGGCATCATTCTCAAATTTGGGTACCACAGCCCCCAAATAAAAGAAGGCCCCCACTTGTATATAATATATATATATATATATATATATATATATAATATTTATCTATATATTTTAATTACAAAAAAATTAAATACTTTTATTGGTCAATAAAATGCGTTAAAAATGTCCCATTGAATCCTAAAATGCAGAAGATTAAAAAGGGAAAAAACAAAAATAGTCAAACTTCAACTACCAAAATTAAATTTTAGGGGACAAATTCATTAACTCATTCTTGATATATGCTAAAATCAAAATAAATACCAGACAAATTCATTAAGAATATAATGTAATTGTCTTGAAATATGCTAAAATAGAGATTATAAATTTCTAAAACAAAAGAAAATAAATCTCTTATCTCTCTATTTCTCTGCCTCTCCATCTATATTTTTACCTTTCTTTACTTTATCTTGATTCTTGATCTTTTTCTATAAGCTCAATCATTCTTTATAATAGCTTGAAATCACTCTTTGTTCATTGCCTTTCACAGTAGATTCAAGATTGAAGAAGGACAGTTTGGGGACAGCAGAGGTAACCCCTCTCTCCTTCTCGATCATTCTGATATTTAACATTGAAAAGTTTGCTTTTTATTCAATTTATATTTTAAAATATATTTTTTAATCTACTTGATTGATAGCCTGATAGGACAACACACTAGTCTTGCTCTCTTGCACTGCCCACTACCCACAGCACTCTGCACAGTGCACACCTGCATGTGAGCATATGCTGATTCTAACAAGCCATTAGCTATAAGCCCATAGTGCATTGTTCACACTTCACAACTGGCCCCCACACCCCACATGGCCACACACTAACCCACTCATACCCACACTCAACTCAATATATATGCACACACCCACTATATCTTTCACCCTTTTTTTATGCAAACTTTTACTTTATCAATTATTATAAGTTATTACGTCAATTAATAATTTGATGTATATCATATCAACTCATTTGTATTACTTTCTCCAAAAAAAAAAAAAAAAAAACTCATTTGTATTATAGTGATACTAATTTATTGAACCATGTAGTAAATTAATTTTATTTGTATAGGTTTAGACTTTAAAGTATAAAGTGGTCATGGCTTTAGAAAAATTACAATAACCAAGTTCTATTATTCTGTACTTTAAATTTTATTTTTAGTTAAATTATCATTTTTAATTATAAATTTTGTTTTATTTATCTATAAAACAAAATTATAAATTTTCTCATTATAAATGTCTAATAGATTTTAAATAAAAATAAAAAATTTCAATAAATATTATTTAATTAATATTTATATATAAAAAAGGCCCCACTTAAAATTTTTGCCTAAGGCCCTCAAAGTTGTTGAGCCAACCCTGCTGATGTAGGCTTAAAATCATAGGAACCAAAATGAAATTAGGCCCAAAATGTAAGGATTAAATGTGTATTTTCATCTTAAACATGCCTAGATTGCAATCTTTGCAATTTTCCTACCTAGGATTGGGAGTACCATGACTAGTGTTGGAGTAATAACTTTGGGGTTGGGTTCGCTTTCCAAAATTTAGAGCAGAAGGGATTTACCTCATCTGTTGGGTTAAGATTCTGTCGAGTTCATTGCACATAATCCTTGTCAAAGTATAATACAATGAAAAGGTGATTTTGTGAATTTGGTGCCCTTATGTATGTTAAAAAATTAGAAAATAGTCCAACTAGACAATAATGTTGTATTTCTTCTTTTCACATAGATAGCGAGTCTCGCTAGGAATTTAATTAGTAGAATCCTTCTATTTCTTCTTATCACATAGATAGTTAGTCTCACTAGAAATTTAATCAGTAGAATCCACTACAATCCGAGAGGAGATAGTACTCTATATTGTATATTATTCATGTTGGTTATATTATAGATAGAAAATCAATGCTTAACTAATATTTTCCTATGGGAGGATATAGGCAAGGAGACTTGTGATTTGGCCAAAATTTAAGTTGCCTACCTGTGATTTGAAATTTAGCCCTTTATCCACCTAAGGTTTGACCGAAATTTAAATTGCTTACCCATGGTTTGAAATCCCATAATACAAGTGTTCCGCTAGATTCTTTTTTATCTGATTTAATCTTGTATTTATATATATATATATATTTTTTGTGGTACTTTTGGAGGAGAGAGACATAAAAGTGAAGCAAAATTACATATTTAACCATGTTTTTAATGGAAGTGGATTACAGAATTCCAACCGAGCTAATCTCAGGTGAGTAAAGTGTCAAACTTCAAACCACAAGTAGGTAACTTAAATTTCAACCAAATCATAGGTGGGTAAGTTGTAATTTGTCTTTCTTTTTATTTTTATTTTTTTCTACAATCACACTTTGCTAGAAGTTGCATGTGTTAACCCGTAATTGAATTACCTCTTTTACACATGGATCCACCATTAGTACTTGGCGAAAAATAATTTAATCTATCATTTGACATATTTACAAGTTGCGGCCAGTGAATGTTCTTAGACTTCTCCATTTTAATGAGTTGTAAATTCTAGGCTTAGTCTAAAATTCTTTTTCGTCCATACCATTAAAGCTTAGTAGCCAATAATGCCAGAATTTTATTTTATTATTTTTTTTTTTTAAGATGGACTAAGTTATATATTAACACATTAACATGATTGAACATATGTTATTTTCCTATATATATAATAAAAATATTTACATCAAATTAGCTTTTATGGTCAAAACATTTTTACTTTCATCCAATCAATTTGTAAACGATGAATAATATTAAAATTATAAAGATCAGAATTAATATTCTTTATACATTTTAGATCAATTATTTTTTTGTTAAATAAATTAGATATTACATAGTTAAATTATATATATATATATATATATAAATTTAATCAATTATAAATAATTTTAAAAATAAATATCATTTTACGTGCCTGAACATATGAAAGTCAATTAAAGAAAAATATAACAATAATATAAACTAAAGAAAAAGCTTATTTTTCATAGATCTAGGCTATCTAGCTATGTATGAATGATATGAGAGTAAAAAGGGGGCAGATTAAAGCTCTCCTCAAGCAAACTCCTAACGTAACGTAAGTACTTAATGAACTTTCTCCTATTTGTCCTCATAGTCAATGATGTTTCCTAAATACTCACCTAGTCAACAAATGAAATCAACTGAAATAATAAATTTATGCAGTAAACTTAAATAAGCAAAAGAAATAAACACCGTATAATTTGCCCATTTCCAAGGTTAGATTAGGTTTCTTCAACCACGTATAAGTTAAAGAAAAACTAACTCAATTTGTTTTGGTAAAAGACTTCTTTAAAAAGTCATTCTACCGTACCCCCTATTATTTTTGGGGGTACGGTACCCACCCATATCTAAACCATTGACTTGGTGTTGTTATCATCTTAGCCATTAATTTAATTTTAGTAGAAACTAGTTACTGGCAAAGCAAGTCAGTGTATATAAACTAAAAAATATATATATTCTGATGGTCTCTCTGAGTTTTTTTTCTCGTGTTCTCCAATTTTTCTTCCTCTCTCACGTTCTACGCTTCCTCTTGCGTTTTCTGGTAAAGGTTTCTTTCTTTCAAAAAAAAATTGAAGGTTTCTTTAAAGGATCATAGTCATTTTGATATTGTTAAAGGTAAGTATCAAAACGATAAAACCCTATTTTCACTACTATTGTTTTTTTTTTTTTTTTTTTTTTCTTTATTAGTTTCTTGTGGGTATTGTGTATTGGGTGTGGGTGGGGAAGAGTCCTCACTCTTCTTCTGGTCTGTTTGGAAGGAATGGGATTATGTTTAGGATTTGGATTTGGATTTGGGTGGGTAACTTAAAAAGAGAAGAATTTATTGTAGGAAATATTTTAGTGAATAAACAAGTTTTGATACAAAAACAATATCTCAAATAATTATCAAGAATGTCAATAAGCAATAATAAAATAAATTTAAGTAAATTTAGGAACAATCTCACAGTGCTATAGAATCACGCTGCGAAAGCGTTGTCCTTAAAGGTTGATTCGTGCCACCCAAAGTAAAACTTGGTGCGATTGGTTCTCTTGGCCAAACAACCTCCCAGGATTAGACTATAGCGTCGACCTTTGTGATGTACGCACTTCCACTCACAAAAGGTTTAAGAACAACCCTCTATTACCTTTCCTTAGAACAAATATTCTTGTAGAAAAAATATGTGGGAGAAAAAGATAGTAGACTTGTGTATATCTAAAAATATAGAGTAGTAAAAAGACACCCCCTAGAAAATGTGTTATGACGAGTATTATATAGGCTACTTATGAAGATAATAGTCTATAGTTATTGGTTACTAATAACCTTTAAAAGTCCAACGGCTATATTATCAATTATTGCCTAACGGCTATTTTTCTCATAATTGCCCAACGGCTATATTTCTCATAATTGCCCAACGGCTATTTTACTCATAAATTTCCAACAGCTAGAAAAACAATAAGAATAAAAGTGTTTGGAACACACACCCACACCAACAATCCCCCACATGTTACAAACACAAAATAGGAAAGGCACACAACTAAAGAAAGCTTGCATCAATATGGTACCAGAAGGTTTTAACCATACATAGGATAAATAAGTAGGAACTAAAAGACAATGGTGGAGTTAAAACTCTTTTAACCAAGCTATTAGTAAGCCAAACTTACCACCCACATAACTTTCATTATTAAGGTTGTTCTTAAGCGGGTTGGCGCCTAATCCAGGCCATGCGCCACTGGGTTTCATGAGAGCTCTAGAGACCTACCCAAAAAGTCTCATAGGAAGCGGCACAACTTCCACTCACACATAGGTGGCATCCATCAGGAGTGCGTGCAGAACACCCCATCCCAACAGGTAGGGATATGGATCCATTAAGAGCCTAAAACTCAACCTCCAATAATCTGCAACTTAGTCGGTGGCATCCATCAAGAGTGCGTGTAGATACACCCCATCCCAACAGGTAGGGATATAGATCCATTAAGAGCCTAAAGCTCAACCTCACCAAATTCTGCAACTTAGCACTGTCTCACACTATAGGGATGGACTCATCACTAATCTCCTTATCGAGATAGCGGAAAACACATAACAAATGACAGTGCCCATAGACCACTAATGACCTCTACCCATTTAACCTCTTGCGTGGAATCACCCATCATAGAGGTTGGGCATTAGTCACAGTGTCGCAACTTGGGTATCAATCCAATCCCCCTAGATGTCTCACCCACCAGCCTTCTTGCTAGTGGTTTGGTCAAAGGATCGGCCAAGTTCCTTTCAGACCTCACAAAGTCTAATGACATAATGTCATTATCAGTAAGCTGCCTCAGCCTCAATTGGATATGTCGACTTTTCCCATTATAAACTTTGCTTTTAACACATGTTATGGCAGTCTGGCAATCACAATGAAAGCAAACAGAGGCAATAGAGTTAGTAAAATGAGGCATATCAATTAATATACTCCTAAGCCATATAGTTCTGGACCTAGCCTTCTCTAAGGCCACTAACTCTGTTTCCATATTAGATCTCACTATGCAAGTCTTCTTGGTTGACTTCCAAGAGACAACCCCTCCAGCTAGTGTAAACACATATCCATTAGTGGGCTTCACCTCATCTATATCAGAGATCTAGTTAGCATCACAATATCCTTCTAAAACAGTAGGATAGGCACAATATGACAAACCAAAATCAAAAGTCCCCTTTAAATATCTCAATAATTCAGATATTGCATCCCAATGCTCAATACTAGGATTATGAGTGTATCTACTCAATTTACCAACAGCATATGCAATATCAGGATGAGTACAATTTGTCAAAAACATTAAACTACCAATAATTTGTGCAAATTTATCTTGTGAAACACTATCACCATGAATTTTAACCAAGTGCACCTTTAAGTCATACATAATAGACATAGGTCACATATCAAAGTGTTTAAATTTTTTTTTTCCGCATAATTAGATTGTGATAGTACACTGCAATCATTATCCCTAAGGATCTTGATGCCTAAAATAACATTTGCCCCAACCAAAATTTTCATATCAAATTTAGAGTCAAGAAAACATTTAGTATCATGCACAACATTATGGCTAGTTCCAAAAATAAGTAAGTCATCAACATATAAATGAATAATGACACCTTCATTATTATTTAACTTATTATATGACCATAAGTCACAAATCCATGTGTAAGCATCATATATCAAAATTTTCATGTCATTGTATAGGTGCTTGTTTTAATCCATACACGCATTTAACCAATTTACAAACTTTACTTTATTGTCTAAGAACACAACCCTTGGATTGCTCCATATAATTTTTTTTTTTTAATTCACCTATTAGAAAAATAGTTTTAACATCCATATGATGTATAATAGGTTTGTAAATAGATACAATGACAAACAACATTCTTATAGATGCAATTCTAATAATCGAAGAATAAGTATAAAATAATCAACATGATTTTTTTTTTTCTTATAGCCTTTAGCTACTGAGCATGCCTTATACTTATCTATGATCACATTCAGTTATAAGTTTCTTTTGAAAACCCGCTTGCAATCATACAAATTTTGTTTTAAACACCCACTTGCAACCAATAGGCTTAACCTTAGGTGGAAGCAGTGTGATTAGACATAATCTAATAATTGTTTAAAAGCTTCCAACAATAATGGTGCATAAACAAATTTAATTGCATAATAGCTTACATGTTCATCTTCAACAATATAGGTAAGAAAATTGTTACCGTAACTCTTTTTCTCCCTAGCTCGCTTACTTCTTCTTAATTCTTGCACATCACAACAAGATCATTAGAAGTATCAATAGGTTCATGAAACATATTTTCCTTATTTTTCAAAGGAAACTCATACTTAAAGAAAGTATTTTTAAGATTTAACAATAGTATTAAATTCTAAATACATCACTATTGATGAAGATAATTCTATATCATGAACTATAA
This sequence comes from Quercus variabilis, assembly GCA_030445155.1. Taxonomy (NCBI): domain Eukaryota; kingdom Viridiplantae; phylum Streptophyta; class Magnoliopsida; order Fagales; family Fagaceae; genus Quercus; species Quercus variabilis. The sequence continues at coordinate 36,559,014 of CP129454.1, read as the reverse complement.
CAAACATAACCAATAAACACACAATCACATATTTAAGAATAAAGTTTCCTCCTTTTAGGTTCATGTAGCATGACCTTAGGCAAGTACCCCCACACTTTGAGGTATTCTCCTTTTAGATTTGGGTAACATCTTAGCCAACCACCCCCACAATTCGAGGTATACCAAGTTAGGCTTATGCCATTCTCAACTTCATTTTTTATATTTTATAAAAATTTCCAATACCTCATCTTTGGTTCCTAATACATAAAGTTAAATAAATATAGAATGGTCATCAACAAAGATTACATAAAATCTTTTACCATCTCTAGTCATTGTGTGTTTTAAATCATCCAAATTATTATGTACCAAACTAAGGAGTTTGGTTCCTCTTGTTATGGGTTTGCAAGATCTTTTTGTTTCAAATTCATAAAAACCTATCCACCATCTCAAAACAACACATATAGCCAATAAAAATAAGTGTATATATGTATATATAATATATATATTTTTTTCCAATATCACTCTTGCACTTGGTGGATAAAAGGAATATTTATTCCCACTAAATTTTATCCACTAGCCCAAAATACTAGTTGGATCATTTTTTTTTTTTTAATATATATATAAAGAAAATTTTAATTACTTTTCCATAATTTCTCATTTCATATATTTGTGTCAAGAGATGTAAAAATAATAGCTTTTGTACATAAAGCCAATAGCCTCTAGCTACTAGAAACTACTCTTAGGAACGTCCAAAATTTTACAAGAATAAGACACTTAATATTTTGTAAAATTTGACATCATTATACCACAATTGTATAATACAAACATTTAATCATCCACCTTTTCTTTTTCACATGACCATAAATGATTACTAGAATATTTTAGCAAGGAAAATAAAATTTAATTAAATTATAGTATCATGTATCTTCATTATACAAAAGGAGTACCAAGTGTTGATATGGCACTATTGATTCCACTTAACAATAGAAATGCCTTCACCATAAGTCTACACCATTTTTTTTTTCTCTTTCAGAATTCTACCAAAAAATAAAATTTTATCTCATTTCTCACAAAAATTATTGCTAACATTTTTTTTTTTTTTGAATTCCAAAAAACATTTCTCAAAACACATATGTTTTTCTTCAATCTCATGTTCCTCAAATTTCAATAGACATAAAACAATCACAAAATATAATACGCATATAGTATCACATAATCGCAATTGTAATAGTTGATATCCACATATGAAGACAACGTTACATAATATTATTCACATATTAATTTAGATTAGAGAATCAAAATCACATTTGGATGGACGTCATTTATTTTTCTAAAATATTAGTCCACCCAATTGTTTAGATAAACCATAGCAAAATAAACTCCACAAAAGATATAAGTAATTATATCTAAGAATATAACTACTATAATTTTTTCTTTATAAACATAATATCATATCACAATATAAAATTTCATGATCAATAACTTGTTTATCCATTTTGAAGCATGAAATCAACCTTTAAGATTGTAGGAAATATTTTAGTGAATAAACAAGTTTTGATACAAAAACAATATCTCAAATAATTATCAAGAATGTCAATAAGCAATAATAAAATAAATTTAAGTAAATTTAGGAACAATCTTACAGTGCTATAGAATCACGCTGCGAAAGCGTTGTCCTTAAAGGTTGATTCGTGCCACCCAAAGTAAAACTTGGTGCGATTGGTTCTCTTGGCCAAACAATCTCCCAGGATTAGACTATAGCGTCGACCTTTGTGATGTACGCACTTCCACTCACAAATGGTTTAAGAACAACCCTCTATTGCCTTTCCTTAGAACAAATATTCTTGTAAAAAAAATATGTGGGAGAGAAAGATAGTAGACTTGTGTATATCTAAAAATATAGAGTAGTAAAAAGACACCCCCTAGAAAATGTGTTATGATGAGTATTATATAGGCTACTTATGAAGATAATAGTCTATAGTTATTGGTTACTAATAACCTTTAAAAGTCCAACGACTATATTATCAATTATTGCCTAACGGCTATTTTTCTCATAATTGCCCAACAGCTATATTTCTCATAATTGCCCAACGGCTATTTTACTCATAATTGCCTAACGGCTATTTTACTCATAAATTTCCAACAGCTAGAAAAACAATAAGAATAAAAGTGTTTGGGACACACACCCACACCAACATTTGTATTTGACCCAAATCCATCCTGGAATTCAAGTTCCAAATCTATTGATTTCAAAACCCTCACTAACCGTGGAATTTGGGAAATCCTTCCACAACGCTTGTGTCTTCACTGCCTTAAGCTACGACAACAATGTTAAAGCCGCAACCACCATGGTGTTCAAGTTTGTCTCTCTTAGCCTATCTAAGTTCGTTCTAGGTTTGTCTGTATTTCTGTTTTTGTTTGTATTTGAGTTGTGTGGGTTTCATTTGGATTTTTCTATGTGGGTCTGTATCTATTGGTAAGCATGGGTTGGTTTAGTTTTGTTAAGAAATTGTTGGAGATATTTTTTTAGAGTTCCGAGTTGGTCTAATTGAAATGCAATGAATTGTTTGATGAAATGCCTCTATGAGCTATGTATTTTAATGCATGATAACTTTTTGGATGACAATGGTGATAACTTTTTAACTAGTTTAACATAAGATGTTTGCTTTGTGTATAGCTGCATTGATTTCAAAGTTTGTCTTGTTGGTAGATTTGTATCAATGCCTAGTCTGTGATGAAAGAAGACTGCCTAGTGCTAATTATGTAATTGATTCCTTTTGTTTCCATAGAACAGGTAGAACCTTTTTTTTTTTCATGTCTAATAAGCATTTTGATGGCTTTGCTTAACCTTGGAATAGCTTTGAAATATATTTGTAATGTTGAGTAGATAACATCAATTCATTTCAATCCAACATCCTCTTTTTCTCTTCTTAGTAGTTCTTTCATAGTTTTTCTCCCTTATATTAATTGCAATTTGTGGGATGCTTATGCCAAGGTATGGTCCCAATTTATGACTCTTTTTTCACTTTAATTATGATGGAGTATTCTTTGTATTTGCAATTTCGGAACTGGTTGGTCTATTTTTTGGGTTATGTTATACTACCTGGGTTGGTTTTATTTTCCTCTTGTTATACTGTTAAGGGAGTGCCATTGGCCATTGCAATGGGTAATTTCCGTGAATTTAAGATTCAGTTGCTTTGTTTGCTGGGTTTCTCAATTTGTTTATTTGCTTTGATGTGTACCATTCTGATTGTAGGGGTTGTAATGGCAATCAAAAACATTGTAGCTGTAAAATTTAAAATAAAAAATTTTGTTACTGATGTGTTAGTCTAAGTTTTTATGAAACTGAATTTTTGTGAATTCCTTGCCTGACTAACAATGTTGAAAATGCAAGTTCTGTAAAAAGTAGATTTCAAATGTAAATAATTTAAGTGGTTACAATGTGCTGGCCTTTCAGTTTGATAATTTAAGTGTTTTTATTTTTAATTTGTGCACTTATTCCTATTGTCATGTTTTTCAGATACACATACACCTCTACTATGTCATGGGTGCTGGCAATGACAAGCATGGGAATTATCATTGCTTCAAGTTATTAGAGTGCCATGAATATGTTAGCATCAACCACCAAAAGTGTGTTGTGCTTGGAGATTTGAGAATTGTAACTCTTTTTTAGGGATTGAATACCTTACTTTGTATGTTTTGATTTCATCATATTGATGTGTAAATATGTAAATGTAGCAAAACATGTTGTACCTTTGGTTCTTTAATTAATTTCTAACACATGATTACATTGATCAATATAATACAAATAATGTTAATATTCAATGTAATACAAATATAATTTGTCCTCTCCATTGATAGTGATTACAATGGATGCAGTTTGTAGATAAATGTTAATTGATATACCTAGACTAATCTCATGGATGCTATGATGATATGCAAGTTCTGATTAGGTGTGTGAGTGATGATATGTTAATTTGTATCTTTTAGAGGGATTGGTTGGGTTTAAGGGTATTTCGTGATTTAATAAATAAATAAAATCATTAAAATGTGGAAAATTGTTAGACCTCGAAAGTGATGTGACAAAGTATTATAAGGTCAACTAATAGTCAAACGTCTTTAGTTTTTTCAAATTACTAATCACTAACTCATGTGATGCGCTGAATGTGATGCATTCAATAATTAGCGATTAAATATTTTCAATGTTATAGTTAGTTAAAAATGAATGAAATTCAATATTTAGTTCAAAAATGTTACTAAAATTAAAATGTTTTAGTAATAATTGGAAAAATAAAATTCAATATAGTTAGAAAGTTTAAGAAAAATAATAATTGGAAAAATTATTTTATTGATCTTAAATCCAAATCCAAATATAGGTATCCAAACAATAGAATTTCAAATCCTTCATTGTACAAAATGGCCCAAACAAGGAATTTAAAAATTAATGGATTTTGTAAGTTCCGTAGTCCTTTTGTATCGGATTTTACAATGAATTTGTAGAGGTGGGAACTTTAGTCCAAATAATCAAGCATAGATGGGAATTTTAACTAGTGAGATAAGTTATACAACGTTGGTAATTTTAACAAGTTTGATCCTCAGGTAAGCTTCCGAGGACAAAGTTGATATCTCTTATCTGTGTACACTTCGGGCATTAAAGATAGGCTTGTCTTCTCATCCACATTAACAAGGGAGGTTATAGCTTACATAGGGTTTCTTAATGGGTTTCAAATCAAGCAAATAGAGTGGTTGTATAACATTTTTATTGTCATTTTGGTCTTGCAAATAGAGGTTTTAGGAGATATTTTGGTCAATTTTAGGTTTTATGGTAATTTCGGCCATTTTTTTAAGTTTCAAGGTTATGTGGTCATTTCTTTTGTCCTAGGGGTATTTTGGTTATTTTCAAGGTTTTATTATTATTTTGGTTATTTTTTAGGTTTTATGGTAATTTAGGTCTTTTTTTTTAAAAAAAAAAAAAATTTGAGGGCCATTTGGTCAATTTTTGTTATTTGATTTTAAGGGTATTTTGGTCATTTTTTAGGATTCGTGCTTATTTAGGTCATTTTGGTCTCTCTATTTTTTTTTTTTTTTTTTTTAAAGTTTTAGGGATATTCTAGCCCTTTTTAGGTTCTAAGGGTATTTCGATATTTTTTTTAGGTTTCAGGGGTATAATGATAGAATCAAATAAGGGAACCATCAAATGTAAGAAAAAATAAGGGAACCACTGAATGTGACAAAAGTATAGACACATGTGATGTTAGTACTACATAATGTGAAAATGGTACAATCAAATGTGAGAAAAAAAATAAGAGTACTACCGAATGTGACAAAAGTACAGTCACATGTAATGTTGGTACTGCACAATGTGAGAATGGTACAATAAAAAGTGAGAAAAAAATTAAGGGAACCATCAAATGTGACAAAAGTAAGTTACATGTGATATTGGTACTACATAATGTGAGAATGGTACCATCAAATGTGAGAGAAAAAATAAGTGAACCACTGAATATGATAAAAGTATAGTTATATGTGATGTTGGTACTGCATAATGTGAAGATTATACAATCAAATGTGAGAAAAAAACTAAGGGAATCACCGAATGTGACAAAATTATAGTCAGATGTGATGTTGGTACTGCACAATGTGAGGATTGTACAATCAAATGTGAGAAACAAAAATAAAGGAACCACCGAATGTGATAAAAGTATAGTCACATGGAGAAATGATACGTCTACAACATTTTTACAATATTTCTACAACAAATCCTAAGTGGCAGGTTGTTACTGGTTATTATTGTTGGGATAAAAAAGTAATCTTAGTGTTAGTTTTAAATTTGAACCAATAACAATTAACCACCTATGATTTGTTGTAAAAATGTTGTAAAATTGTTGTAGACGTAGCATCTCTCTAGTCACATGTGATGTTGGAACTGCACAATGTGAGAATGGAATCATCAAATGTGAAAAAAAGTAAGGGGACTACCAAATGAGAGAAAAGAACTGTTACATGTGATATTGAAATTGCAAAATGTGAGGATAAAACCGTCAAATATGAGAAAGAAGTAAGGAAACTACCAAATGTGAGAAAAGAACTGTCATATGTGATGTTGGAACTACACAATGTGAGGATAGAACTGTCAAGTGTGAGAAAAAAGTAAGAGAACCATCCAATGTGACAAAAAACTGTCATATATGATGTTGGAACTGCACAATGTGAAGATAGAACCGCCAAATGTGAGAAAAAAAAGTATAGAAACCACCAAATGTGAGAAAAAAACTGTCGCATGTGATGTTGGAACTACACAATATAAGGATGGAACTGTTAAATGTAAGAAAAAAGTAAGAGAACTACCAAATGTAAGAAAAGAACTGTCACATGTGACACAAATAGAACAAATGTGATGTTGGTACTGCTTAATATAACAATGGAATCATCAAATTTGAGAAAAAAAAAATAAAGGAACCACTATATGTGACAAAAAAACTGTCATATGTGATATTGAAACTACACAATGTAATAATGGAATCGTCAAATGTGAGAAAAAAATAAGGAAACCATCAAATATGAGAAAAGAACTATCAAATGTAATGTTGGAATTGCACAATGTGAGGATGGAACCGTCAAGTATGAGAAAAAAGTACGGAAACCATCCAATGTGACAAAAGAACTGTCATGTATAATGTTTGAACTGCACATTGTGAGGATGAAACCGTCAAATGTGAGAAAAAAAAGTTAAGGAAACTACCAAATGTGAGAAAAACAAATTGTCACATGTGATGTTGGAACTACACAATGTGAGTATGGAATCGTCAAATGTGAGAAAAAAGTAAGGGAACTACCAAATGTGAGAAAAGAACTATCACATGTGATGTTAGAACTACACAATGTAAGGATGAAACCATCAAGTGTGAGAAAAAAGTAAGTGAACCACCTAATGTGATAAAATAATTGTCATATGTGATAAAAAAAAATGTTATATGTGATGGTGGAACTGCACAATGTGAGTATGGAACCATCAAATGAGAAAAAAGTAAGGGGACTACCAAATGTGAGAAAAGAACTGTTACATGTGATATTGAAACTGCACAATGTGAGGATAGAACCATCAAATATGAGAAAGAAGTAAGGAAACTACCAAATGTGAGAAAAAAACTGTCACATGTGAGGTTAGAACTGCATAATGTGAGGATAAAACTGTCAAGTGTGAGAAAAAGTAAGAGAACTATCCAATGTGACAAAAGAACTGTCATATGTGATATTGGAACAATACAATGTGAAGATAGAACCGTCAAATGTGGGAAGAAAAAAAAAAAGTAAGAGAACCACCAAATGTGAGAAAAAAACGGTTACATGTGGTGTTGAAACTGCACAATATGAGGATGGAACCGTCAAATGTAAGAAAAAAGTAAGAGAACTATCAAATGTGAGAAAAGAACTGTCACATGTGACAAAAATAGAACAGATGTGATATTGGTACTATTTAATATAACAATGAAACCATTAAATTTGAGAAAAAATAAATAAATAAAAGAACCACTATATGTGACAAAAGAATTATCATATGTGATATTAGAACTACACAATGTAATAATGGAATCGTCAAATGTGAGAAAAAAAATAAGGGAACCACCAAATGTGAGAAAAGAACTATAAAATGTGATATTAGAAATGCACAATGTGAGGATGAAACTGTCAAGTGTGAGAAAAAAAAATAAGAGAACCACCTAATGTGTCAAAAGAACTATCATATGTGATGTTGAAATCGCACAATGTGAGGATGAAATTGTTAAATGTGAGAAAAAAAAGTAAGGGAACTACCAAATGTGAGAAAAAAAATTATTATATGTGATGTTGAAACTACACAATATGATGATGAAACTGTTAAATATGAGAAAAAAGTAAAGGAACCACCAAATGTGAGAAAAGAACTGTCACATGTGATATTGGAACTACACAATGTGAGAATGAAACTGTCAAATGTGAGAAAAAGTAAGAGAACCATCAAATGTAACAAAAGAACTGTCATATATAACATTTGAACTGAACAATGTGAGGATGGAACCGTCAAATGTGAAAAAAAAAAAGTAAAGAAACCACCAAATTTGAGAAAAAAATTATCACATGTGATGTTGGAACTACACAATGTGAGTATGGAACCGTCAAATGTGAGGAAAAAAGTAAGAGAACCACCAAATGTGAGAAAAGAACTGTCACATGTGATATTGGAACTACACAATGTAAAAATGGAATTGTCAAATGTGAGAAAAATAAGGGAACCACCAAATGTGAGAAAAGAACTATCAAATGTGATGTTAGAACTACACAATATGAGTATGGAACTGTCAAGTGTGAGAAAAAAGTAAGAGAACCATCCAATGTGACAAAAGAACTGTCATATATAACGTTTGAACCGCACAATGTGAGGATGAAATCGTCAAATGTGAGAAAAAAAAGTAAGGAAACCACCAAATTTGAGAAAAAAATTATCACATGTGATGTTGGAACTACACAATGTGAGTATGGAACCGTTAAATGTGAGAAAAAAGTAAGGGAACCACCAAATGTGAGAAAAGAACTGTCACATGTGATGTTGAAACTGCACAATGTGATGATGAAACTGTTAAATGTGAGAAAAAAAGGTAAATGAACCACCAAATGTGAGGAAAAAAATTGTCATATATAATGTTGGAATTGCACAAAGTGAGGATGAAACTGTCAAATGTGAGAAAAAAGTAAACGAACCACCAAATATAAGAAAAGAACTGTCATATGTGATGTTGGAACTGCACAATGTGAGGATGGAACTGTCAAGTGTGAGAAAAAAGTAAGAGAACCACCTAATATGTCAAAAGAACTGTCATATGTGATGTTGAAATCACACAATGTGAGGATGAAACTGTTAAATGTGAGAAAAAAAAAGTAAGGGAACTACCAAATGTGAGAAAAAAAATTGTTATATGTGATGTTGAAACTGTACAATGTGATGATAGAACCGTTAAATATGAGAAAAAAGTAAGGGAACCACCAAATGTGAGAACAGAACTATCATATGTGATGTTAGAACTGCACAATGTGAGAATGGAACCGTCAAGTGTGAGAAAAAGTAAGGGAACCATTCAATGTGACAAAAGAACTGTCATATGTGATGTTGGAACCGCACAATGTGAGGATGGAACTATCAAATGTAAGAAAAAAAAAAGTAAAGGAACCACCAAATGTGAGAAAAAACATATCACATGTAATGTTGAAACTACATAATGTGAGGATGGAACTGTCAAATGTGAGAAAAAAGTAAGGGAACTACCAACTGTAAGAAAAGAACTATTACATGTGATATTGGAACTGCACAATGTGAGGATGGAACCATCAAATGTGAGAAAAAGTAACCTGGTGTAGCAGGTTACCTACTAGTGGGTACCGTACCCCCCCCCCCCCTTTTTTTTAGGGTACTATAGAATTACTCCTTTAAAAAATAACTATGGTTTTAAGTTTTGAATCAGATGGAGAGAATTAAATCGTTTACCTACTAGTGGGTACCGTACACCCCCCCCCCCCTCCCTTTTTTTTTTTTTCCTAGAAAGCATTGCTAAAAATGTAACACTATCAATTTTCATTCGCTATGAAAATCATCATTGTTTGTCAAAATCCTAGATTGCCCATTTTGTTCCATAAACTCAACAACCTCCACTCACTTCGCCATCGAGTTGAACAACCCAAAAACCCACCATTGTCTAGATCTTACTATGTGATAAGTGAGAGTTATAGGCGCCCATAGCTAATGAGGTCTACAACTTAGGCTGACGGTATTAATTGGAGTAAGAAGCTAAAGACCCCATAGCTGACGGACAGTGTTGGGACGGGTTCAAGATTGAAGGAAGCCTACTCCATGGGATTGACTCCATCTTAGGTCTGACGCCGACAAGACCGAAGGGTAAAAGATAAGCTAACGGTCCTGAGGCTGACGGTTCTAATAAAGTCTTTATCTTAGTCACCACGCATAAGTATATAAGGAAATGACGTGCATCCCATGCTAGTGATGGTGTCCTACAAGGAAAGGATTCCGCATTCTACACTCATGAGGACTCCTATAAGGAAAAGACTTCTACTCCGAGGAAGAGAGGTCAACTCTCTACTACTATAAAAAGCCTACCCTCACAAATCGAGGTACGCATAATTAACTCCTCTCTAGCACTCTAGAGTTGTAACAAGTTCTAACTTGACCTTCGGAGGGTATTTGGCCGGTATCACACCGGTGCTCTCTGTAAGGTCTTCTCCTTTTTTTGTTGGGCAGGTGTCGCTTCGAGTGTGAAAACATTGTGTGGCTCACTGGTGATATTTTTGGCATCATTAGTTGGCGCCGTTTGTGGGAAACGTTTTTACGACTTGTAAGCCACATTATCGCTTCTTGGATGAATAGTTGCATGATGCTTACTCACTCGATGGCGACCACCAACAACGTTTAAGGAGACAAACCACGCCCAACTGCACTCGAAAGACAGGTGCAGACTCTCACTAAAGCTGTGGAACGCCTCACTAAGCAAAACAACGATCTGGAGGAATAATTACGCCAGAAAAATGCAGGTCACGGCACTTAATAACAGGACCAAGAAGGCACCAGCACCAATAGAAGAGAAAGAGAAGGGCCAAAAGGCAGTAACACTCTGAGTAGACCGGAGCGATAGAATTTGAGCATGCCATCCCTCACGGATGCAACTCAACCACACATTGCCACGGAGATACAGGCAATAAAGGAGCAAATGGAGGTCATGATGAACGCCTTCAGAGGGCGGGTATCCAGCGACCTTGACGATCTGGTAAATCGCACCGACTCGTCGTTCACCGCGGCTATCAATTCCTTCCCCCTGCCGCATAAATTTCGCATGCCGCATATAGACAGTTACAAGGGAATGAAGGACCCTCTGGATCACCTGGAGACATTCAAGACTTTAATGCACCTTCAAGAGGTAGCGGACGAGATCATGTGTAGGGCTTTCCCTACAACGCTAAAAGGCCCCACGAGGGTATAGTTCAGCCGTTTGAAGCCGAACTCCATCAACACTTTTAAGGAGCTATGCGCTCAGTTCACTACACACTTTATTGGAAGGAACAGGTATAAAAAGTCCACAGCATGCTTGATGAGTATCAAGCAACGAGAGGACGAGACACTAAGATCCTACATAACGCGCTTCAATAAGGAAGCACTCTTGATCGATGAAGTCAACGACAAAATACTTGTAGCAGCCTTCACGAATAGGTTGCGAAAGGGTAAGTTTTTATTCTCACTATACAAAAACGACCCGAAGACCATGTCGAAAATACTCTACAGGGCCACCAAATACATGAATGCTGAAGACGCGTTGCAGGCTCGGGAGGAAAAGCCAAGAAAGAGGGAAAGGTAGGAAGATGCACAATAGGACCAAGGGCGAAAAAAGCTGAGGATGGGAGACCGAAGGGATGAAAGGCGTTCCAAGCCCCCCGGGGGAAGGTTCACAAGCTTCACCCCGCTAACCACCCCGATAGATCAAGTCCTAATGCAAATCAAGGACGAAGGGACCCTGACCTTTCCTGGGAAGCTGAAAGGAGATCCTAGCAAGCGCTCTAGAGACAAATATTGCCGCTTCCACTAAGACTATGGTCATGACACGGCCAATTGTTATGACTTGAAGTAGCAAATTGAGGCCCTCATAAGACAAGGGAAATTGTAGAAGTTTGTAAGCAAAGAAAGAACGGATCCACAGCCTCAAGAGTAGCCCCCCTGACGGGATAACGACTGCCAAAGACCTCTCATCAACAATATAAGAATGATTGTAGGAGGGATGACTACAGGGTCATCCAAAAAGGCTCAGAAGACATACCTCAGGATGGTCTAGAACGTCCAACTGACGGGTTCAGTACCAAAAATAGCACGAAGAGAAGGCCCCATTGTCAGGTTCTCGGAAGAAGACGCGCGATGCCTCCACCACCCACATGACGATGCGCTTATCGTCAGCCTACGAGTAGGGGACTACAACATGCACCGAGTACTGGTTGACAATGGAAGCTCGGCAAATATCCTGTACTACCCAGCATTCCAGCAAATAAGAATTAGCAGAGAACAACTAGTTCCGAAGAACACCTCGCTCGTCGGTTTTGGAGGAACAAGGGTATTTCCCTTGGGCACGATTACATTGCCTGTAACGGCGGGCGACTATCCTCAGCAAATCACCAAGGGCGTGATGTTCCTCGTGATCGACTGCTCGTCCGCCTACAATGCTATCCTAGGGCGACCCACCCTCAATTCATGGAAGGCAACGACCTCGACTTATCATTTAATGATTAAATTCCCTACCGACGATGGAGTAGGAGAACTATGCGGAGATCAAGTGGCCGCCCGTGAGTGTTACGTGGCTATGATGGAAATTGATGACCACCTCCAGGCCATAAGCGTAGAAAAGCACCGGAGTACGACGAAGCCCGTCGAGCAGCTTGAAGAAATACCTTTTGACGACTCCAAGCCTGATCAGACAACAAGGATTGGAACCTTCGCCAGTCCTGTGGTCTGACAGGCACTTATAGCTTTCCCCAAGAAGAATCGGGACGTATTCGCTTGGAGTCACGAGGACATGCCAGGAATAAACCCTTCAGTCATGGTGCATAAGCTGAATGTGTCATCCTTTTTCCCACCCGTTTGACAGAAGAAGCGGGTGTTTGCCCCAGAACGAGATCAAGCCATAGCCGAAGAGGTCCACAAGCTATAAGAGGTGAACTTTGTTAGGGAAGTCTATTACCTTGACTAGCTAGCAAACATAGTGATGGTCAAGAAAACTAGCGGGAAGTGGAGGATGTGCATGGATTTCACCGACCTAAACAAAGCATGCCCCAAAGACAGCTATCCCCTCTCGAGGGTCGACACTCTAGTAGACTCTACGGCTCAATACCAGCTGTTGAGTTTTATGTACGCTTTCTCCGGTTACAACCAAATCTAGATGCACGAAGCTGATCAAGAAAAAACTTCGTTCGTAACCAGCCAAGGCCTCTTCTGTTACAAAGTAATGCCATTTGGTTTGAAAAACGTGAGCGCAACATATCAAAGGCTTATGAACAAGATGTTCGCATAGCAGATCAAGAGAAATGTCCAAGTCTACATAGATGACATGCTGGTAAAAAGCCGAAGGGAGGAAGATCACTTAGAAGACCTCAGAGAAACATTCGACACTTTTTGCTCTTACAACATGAAGCTTAATCCAGGAAAGTGCACCTTCGGGGTGACAGTAGGAAAATTCCTAAAAAAAAATGGTGTCACAGAGAGGCATTGAGGCCAACCTGGACAAGATCACGGCTATAATGGAGATGACGCCACCAAAAAATGTGAAGGAAGTGCAAAGCCTCAATGGCAAGATAGCAGCACTAAATAGGTTTGTATTAAGGGCAACGGATAAGTGCTTGCCTTTCTTTCGCACACTGAAGAGATCTTTTGAGTGGACCGTCGAGTGCCAACAAGCGTTCGAGGAATTGAAAATTTATCTCTCTTCCCCACCACTGCTGAGTCCCTCGCAGCCAGGTGAAGAACTTTTTCTCTATCTTGCTGTCTCCCCAACCACTGTTAGCACCGCCTTGATTAGAGAAGAAGAAAGAGTGCAGAAGCCCGTCTATTACACCAGCCGGGCACTACGCAGGGCCAAAGAAAGATATCGGCCTATGGAAAAGCTCGCATTTGCGCTAGTTATGGTAGCACGCAAACTCAAGCCATACTTTCAAGCCCACACGATAATCATCCTAACTGACAAGCCTTTGTGACGGGCAATGAGCAACCTTGAAGCTGCCGGACATTTGGCACTATAGGCTATAGAATTAAGCAAGTTTGACATCCAGTACCGCCCGTGAACCGCCATTAAAGGACAGGTCATTGCAGATTTCATAGCAAAGTTTACAAATGGCGAGGACAGGGGGCAGAAGAATCTCCCCAATGGAGCATACATGTAGACGGATCCTCCAACAGGCAGGCAGGGGGAGCCGGCGTCGTACTATAGTCACCCAAAGGAGACATGGTCGAGTGTATGGTCCGCCTTAAGTTCCCTACCACCAACAATAAGGCGGAATATGAAGCTTTGATAGCAAGGCTTGACCTCACCAAAGCTGCTGGAGTTGAGAGCATGATCATTTACTGCGACTCTCAAGTCGTGACCAACCAGATAAATGGGGATTACGAGTGTAAAGGCGAAAGAATGAAGAAGTATCTGGACTAAGCAAGGGGGAGGGTAAACGAGTTGAAGGCCAAAGTTATACAAATCACCCGGGGAGAAAATGAGCGAGCTGACCGCCTAGCCAAAGCCGCTTCAGCCGAACATATGGCCACCCTTGGTAATGTACTTTCCTTCGTTCAGCTCTCTCCACTTATAAATTTTGTTGATATACAGGAGCTTGGTTCCAATAGCGATTGGACCGCGCCGTTAGTCTCTTACTTGAAGAACGGCGTATTGCCAGACAGAAAGAAAGCTGTAAGAAAATTGAAGGTCCAAGCAGCAAGGTTCGTTCCGATAAGGGATGTCTTGTACAAAAGAAGTTTCTCTCGCCCCTACCTAAAATGCTTAGGTCCTGAAGAAATAGACTATGTCATGAGAGAGGTACATGAGGAAATCTGCGAAAACCACTCAGGGTCGAGATCATTAGTGCATAAGCTAGTGCGGACAGGGTACTTTTGGCCAACTATATAGAAGGATGCCGAGGCTTATGTAAAGACCTGCAACAAGTGCCAAAGGTTCAGCAATATTATTAGACAACCACCCAAATAACTTACCCTGATGATGGCACCATGGCTGTTCGCTCAATGGGGACTGGACATCATAGGGTCGTTCCCTATGGCAATACGACAGCTGAAGTTTTTGGTCGTGGGCATCGACTACTTTACAAAGTGGGTGGAAACTGAAGCCTTGGCCACCATTACGGAAAAGAACGTACAGAGTTTCATTTGGCGATGTATCATATGCAGATTTGGCATCCCTAGAGTCTTAGTCTTGGACAACGGAAAGCAATTTGACAATAACTCCTTCCAGGACTTCTACTCGCAGTTGGGGATACGGAACCACTACTCCTCCCCCGCCCACCCTCAAGCCAACGGACAGGTCAAAGTCACGAACCAATCCTTGCTGAAGATTATCAAGACTCAACTCGAGGGGGCAAAGGGTATATGGGCAGAAGAGTTACCGAGCATACTTTGGGCCTATAGGACTACGGCAAGGACACCAACAGGAGAGACACTATTCCGACTAACATACGGGAGCGAAGCAGTCATCCTAGCTGAAGTCGGCCTCACAAGCTATAGGGTGCACAACCATAATGAAAGGAAAAACGACGAAGCCATATGTCTACAGCTCGATCTGATGGACGAAGTCAGGACAGAGGCAGAACAAAGGCTCGCACAGTACCAGGACCGCATGGCCAAGCACTAAAACTCCCAGGTCAGTCACAGAGACTTCCAGGTTGGAGATCTCATTCTAAGGAAAGTCATGGGCGCAGCAAGAGACCTAGCTCAAGGAAAACTCAGCCCAAATTGGGAAGGACCTTACTGAGTCACGGCGTGGTAGAGGAAGGGCACCTACCATCTGGAGACACCAGACGGACGGAAGTTGCCACATCCTTGGAATGCTAAACACTTGTGAAAATACTACTAGTAGAGATGATAACGTGAAGAGTAACACCCCCACCCCTTGATTCACTACAGCAAATTTTAGTTATACTCCTCAGATTTATCATTTACTTTATTTTTTGCTACAATAAGCCCAAAGGGCAGGATTTCATTTTTTGAACTACTTTTTATATAAATGCACGGCAATAGGAGGAGTTTATTCAGAATTATTGAAATTTCTACTTACAAGTTCAAGTCTACAAAGTGGACAAATCTATAAGGCTGACAATGTAATAAGGAGACTGACAAGTTGGCCAAGTCCACAGAGTGGACAAATCTATAAGGATGACGGTCTAATAAAAAAGATTGACATATAGGCCTAGTCCACAAAATGGACAAGGCAATAAGTTGACATTTTCTATTTACAAACTTGCAAAAGACAAATAACACTAAAGGTGAAGAAATCTAAAAGTAGACAAACTTCGGTCTGCAACAATAGGCGACTGTAAACCCTTGAGGCTGACGAGCCAATCCCAAGAGGATGGGCCAGAAACCAAGTCCATATTATGAACAAAGCCATAAAATTAACTATCCAAGTAACAGACCCATCAAAAGAGAACGGGCTCATAAAAAGTGACGATCTCAACAAAATTGCTCTGCTAAGTCCGTAGTATGGATAAAACCGTAAGGCTAACGGTCCGTGTGGCAGACTCCTCAGAACTAATGGGCTCAACAAAGTGACGGCTTCAAAACAAAGGAATTTTAGCAAGAAGTCTAGTGCAAGAAGCCGACGGACGTAACAAACCCTTTAAACAAAACAAGCCCTACACTGAACATGGGCAGCTTCAAAAGTGAAGGAGCAGTTAAAAATCCCGTAGTGGGGGCAACGACTTTATCAAAGCTGACAGTGTAATTAAAATGGTTGAATCAATAATCACTACTAAAAGTATAACCCACAACCAGGATGACGCCCTCAGCCTGCAACTTGAAAATAAACTAAGTCTACAAGGCAAGAAGCAAGCAGATTGAATAGCCATACACATAATTAAAAGCAACGGTTACTAGAAGTGTTGCAAGCAAGAGTGAGTCGCTCATAAACTAAAGCCCAAAGGGGCACTTAAAAATTGTTTAAGAATTACAAATAAGAGCCCAAGGGGCATTTAACAAAATCGTCTTCAAAAAGGAACAAAAGACCAATTACAAAGAAAAGAACGAGTAAACAGTAGGGGCGTCATGAGAAATATTTTCACTTTTTAAAGGGGTCTTCCCCATCTAGGATCTCCACAGAAGGATTGAGACTAGTTGACGGAGGGTTCGTAGCTAGTTGGGCTAGAACGATGCCACTATCCTCAGCTGGAGGAGCGTCCTCAGAGTCACCACCCTCGATGTAGACAGCATCGTTAGCAAGCGTCATTGGCGAAGCATTATCTAACGTGATCCCAGATAAATCCAAGTCTGGGAAGGCTGACGCGACCTGTTTAAGGCAGTCATCAAATCCAGTACCGTAATATCCCCTATAGGAATCGATAAAGGAATCTAACGCCTTAAACTTTTGGACCGTGTCAGCCCCAGCCGTCTCCACCTGATCACGTAGGGTCATCAGCTCTTGTTCTAATTTCTCCTGCTGACGACCTACCTTGTCTAGCTTCTGTTTCGTCTCTTTCAACTCGACATTCAACAGACGCATGGCCTCCTTGTACTAAGCTTGCTGATTTAGCATATTAGCATTATGTTTACTGACCCGAGTGACGACTCCTTCTTTGGCCACACACCAATCTTGGAGCGCTTTTACACGTACCAAAGCCTAAGGCACAACCATCAGTCAATAAGCAAGGAAAAGATAAAAGAAAATAAATAAGGAAGACGGCTTACCCGTGTTAGGTCAAACAAAGCCGACGCCCCCAAGTCCTCCGTCCCCAGCAAATCACAAGGATCAGTGTCCGTCGGCTTGATGAATGATCCTGCTTCTTCAACGGTGTAATCCTTATGCGTTAAAAGGCAATGGGGCCCCTCAAGGACGGGGCCAGAAGAAGTCATTGCCCCCTTTCCAGCCCCATGGACTAACTTGGGGGTTGACTTCCCTAGGGGCTTATCCCCAGTAGTGACGGCCACCTTCTTGAGTGGACAGGCATCCTTCCCATCGATTTCCCTCTTCAACGAACCCTTCGCGACAGACTTAGGGGCTGCCGAATATACCAACTCCCCCTTGGCCCTTTTCTCTTCCTTCTGACGGGTAGCTGCAGCCCTTATACGTTGCTTTGCTACCTCCATTTCTGCGAAGCTAGGACACATAAGGAAAACTGACGACAATAGCTGGAGATAATGGGACAACGGAAATGACTACTTATAACAACGAGAAAATTCTTCTAACTTGAGAGCTTTTGGTGATGGTACCGGACCCCCACAGTATGCGTAGAGAGCGTCAAGAGTAACTAGATCCTGGCACTTTCGCTCTTCCAGAGGGATCTCGAGAACCTGAAGGATAAAGTCTCTTTGCTCGTCAATTATAAGAGGACGAATGTAGGCTGGAAAAAAAAAAAAAAAAAAAAGAGTAAACTGATGATGTTAAGACGCTATAAAAAAAAATATTAAGTATATATAAAAAGAAAACTAACGGAGTTAATAGCTGTTAGGTAAAACCTGAGTCCCTGACGAAAGCCCATGTATTATCAAAATAACCATGGGGAATTGTTTCCCATTCCTCCTGACAGCATACCCAGTCCGTCCCCTTAACAAAAAAGTATCTACTCTTCCACACTCTATTGGAATCCGACATCTCAAACACTAACATTAACTCCCTCTCCCTGACAGTAAAATGGTACATCCCCTTGGAAGAAGAAATGTGCTGGGGTCTGTAGCAATAAAAGAATTTGTCTAAAGTGAGCTGACAGTGTCCTCCACTTAGACGGCCCCAAAGGATCTCAACACTTATGAAGATCCTCTACGAGTTTGGGGTGATTTGGCTGATGGACAACCCTAAAAAATCAACCAGCTGACGGTGTAGGGCCGTCAGGGGCAATCTAAGCCCGCAGCAAACATGGCGTCATACATACCAACATCTGCGGTTCTCCCCGTATAACACTTTTCATTCTCCCTGGGGAGACAGATTGGGATGTGGTCTGGGATCTGGAAACGAATGCGAAACTCCTTAAATACCTTTTCACTCATTGTTGGTAAAAATTTATTAACGACCCATTCCTCGGAAAGGATGAAGGGACGGCTACCTTCGGGACTTCCTGAAGTTCCCTCACAGGACTCATCGTCACCTTCATCTCCGTCACTATCCCTCTCTCCTTCCTCCTCAACGTCACCCCCTTCACCTACTACCTCCTCCTAACCCTCATCACTGTGACTCCCTACCTCTTCGTCGGGAGATTGGGCAAACGACTCTCTCTCTGACAACCAGGAAAAGCCCCCGGACTCATCGCCTGAACCAAATACTTTGTCGTAGCCCGCTCCCTCGCGGACCGACAACTGATCACTCGATGCGTCACTTGACATCTGACTACCTACAAGTAACGGATGTATTCTAAGCACCTAAGTTAATGACCTCGCTATAAAAAAAAATGGATTGAAATAGAGCATGTATAAAGAAAGAGAAAGGACTTACAAGCTTCTCGAAATAGGTGACGGTTTTTGGAAGCAACGGCAGAAACTCGGGTGATGATGTTGAGGAAATTGACGGAACAAGGCGACGGATCTTCTCTCCAAGAATCAGTAAAGGTAAAATGGAAAAATGGGGGGAAGAAGTAGGTTATATATAAGGGGAAAAGGCGCGGAAGATGAAGCGACGCCCTCGTCCAGACGTGGAGCCAACCAGAGTACGCCACGTGTCCGAGTATTTAATGATTGGCGGCTCGAGGAGTCACCTTTGAATCATTTTCTCTCTCCTAGCTTAAGTGGAAATTAACAATGGAAAAATGTAACTCCATAACCCATTAGTTAGAATTGACGGAGATATGGAGTAGGGGGCAACTGATAAGAGAGAGTTATAAGCCCTCACAGCTGACGAAGTCTACAACTTAGGCTGACGGTATTAATTGGAGTAAGAAGCTGAAGACCCCATAACTGACGGACAGTGTTGGGACGGGTTCAAGATGGAAGGAAGCCTGCCCCACGAGATTGACTCCATCTTAGGGTTGATGCCAACAAGACTGAAGGGTAAAAGATAAGCTGACGGTCCTGAGGCTGACGGTTCTAATAAAGTCTTTGTCTTGGTCACCATGCATAAGTATATAAGGAAATGACTTGCATTCCACGCCAATGATGGTGTCCTACAAGGAAGGATTCCTCATTCTATGCTCATGAGGACTCCTATAAGGAAAATACTTCTACTCTGAGGAAAAGAGGTCAACTTTCTACTACTATAAAAAGCCTCAATACCCTTACAAATCGAGGTACACATAATTAACCCCTCTCTAGCACTTTAAAGTTGTAACAAGTTCTAACTTGACATTCGGAGGGTATTTAGCCGGCACCACACTGATGCTCTGTGTAAGGTCTTCTCCTTTTTTTGTTGGGCAGGTGTCGCTTCAAGTGTGAAAACATTGTGTGGCTCACTAGTGATATTTTCGGCATCATCACTATGGAATGTCATTTGATTTTGGTTGGAGAGAGAGAGAGAGAGAGAGAGAGAGAGAGAGGTTTCAATGATTTTAAATTTTTTTTTTAAATTTATCATGCTTCGAAGTACTCTTAGAGAGAGAGAGAGAGAGAGAGAGAGAGAGAGAGGTTTCAATGATTTTAATTTTTGTTTTTTTTTTTTTAATTTATCATGCTTCGAAGTACTCTTAAAATTTTCTTTTAATGGCATCAAGATATTGGAGTATTTGAGATATTTCAAAAAATTACTCAGAAAATTTGAATGCAATTAAATTATCAAAGTACTTGCTTGGCTAATCTCTATGACAAATAGTAAAAAATATTACTTTATCTTTAACCGGATATATTGAACATCTTTAGATAGTGTTTTAGTCAAGATTGCTAATTTTAAAATTTTATTTTATTATCTCTTTATTAAATTCATTATTATATCATCACACTTCAACTTCCAGTCAAAACCTACCCGAACCTCAAAAAACACTTGATCCTTTATTTATTTTTTCTATTATTTCAACCTTTAGTCAAATTCTAGCCGTACCTCAAAAAACTTGATCCTTTATCTATTCGATTATTATAACATTTCAGCTTTTAGCCAGGAAAATAGCTCATTTTCATGTATTTGAATGTAACAACGAAAATGAGCTGCACAATATTTCAGGTTTCAGCTATTTGGTACATGGAATAAACATTAATATTTTTATAATTCCAAATAATTTATGAATTCATTCACAAAATGTAGAATAACTAGAAAACTCACCTAAAAAAACAATTTTATTTTTCAAACACACACTTGTAGGGGTGATAGGCCCAAGAGTACATATCTATGTATATATTGGGCCAGGGGCCCGATCCGAGGACATTAAGTAGTTCGAAGATGAGTAAACATCTTCCTAAAAATCTGTGTTGGTAAGTAAAGAGGTGAAGTCTGATCATGATCATCCAAAAAGGTGGTCCGAGGAGGAATGCTTCCTCGGCTAAGCAAAACCGAGGTTAAAAGGTGCGGTCTGACATCAAGAGCAACATTCCGGATGATTTCACTGATGAGGATAAGTATCAAGAAGAAACAGGACAGAGGGAGGCCATGAAATATTTGAAGGGAAAGTTGCTACCTGTTTTACAGCTAACTCTTTGGCCGCATTAATAAAGAAGTGATACCTGAACAGTATCTTTTAGCTTTACAGCTACCCCCAAAAGACTTCAAGAAGGTGCTCATGGGACAAGGATCAACACTAGCAATTTAGTCTACACGTGGAGGGTAGAGATGAAGGAGAAGGATAATATAAAATAGAAAGAATACCCTAAAGGGAGGGGATCGAGAAATTAAGAGAAAAACATTGTAGCAATCAAGAACTGAATTTGTAATCAAACTTGAAAGAAATATATAACAATTGATCTCCTCGGATTGTGCTAAGGATGATTTTCTTTAGATTAAACTAGTCTATCTTCATTTTCTTGTCATTTAGATCCACTTTGCTTGTTGTCTGACTCATTAAATCCCAGTTTTCCAACCCACTCTCTACAAATTCATTGTATTGGGCTCTTTGGGCCTAAACCCATCCCTCCCTTAGGCTAGGGACCAAACTGTGTCCTTATAATTGGCACCGTCTGTGGGAAATTCTACTATTGTAGTAAGTCTAACGTTCAACTATAGGAGGTTCAGGTCCAAATCTGTGAGAATCTATAGGGTCTCTATGTCAAGATCACTTCCATAATCTTGAACAAAGAATGGACCAGGAGGGGAGTATGCATACTACCCATACTAATAGGAGCCATTCTTGAGGTGGGAGCCACGTCTCTCATGAAGAAAATACTAGAAGCATGGAGCACGAGATTGATCACTTGCGTAGGAAGTTGTGCCACTAACGATGGAGGAGAACTCCTTCAAGTTTCGTTTCTTCTTCTGGAGGAGAAAAAGATGGCAATTATAGGCCCAGATCGAGGACTCCCTATAGTGAGTCTTTCTCGTGCGATGAGAATCACCACCGTAGGCATAAAGGTAAAAGCCCGTCCTATAAAGGTTTGGGAAATGATGCTATGAGTAGGGTGTTGAACCAAATTTCCAGATTACCTTTCACATGTAGGATTGAAGCAAGAAGACTTCCTCAGCGCTTCACTTAGCCAACGTTTACCATGTACAATGGTCGTACAGACCCTATGGAACATGTAAGCCACTTCAACTAGAGGATGGCAGTGCACTCCAAGAATTAGGCCTTGATATGTAAGGTATTCTCATCCAGCTTAGGGCATGTGGTCATGAGGTGGTTTGATTGCCTAGGTGCAATTGCTATTGATTCCTTTAAGGAGCTCACCCAGGCATTTGGATCTCATTTTATTACTTGTAGTAGGGTTCCTCGGCCCTTAGATTCCCTGTTGTCCATGTCCATGTGAGAAGGAGATACCCTAAAAACGTACTAGGATAGATACTAGGAGATGTTTAATGAGATCGATGGGGACTTTGTTGACGTGGCTATAAGGACCTTCAAGCTTGGCCTGCTTGCCGAGCATGATTTGAGAAAGTCCTTGGCCAAGAAGCCGGTAAAGAGTGTGCATCAGTTTATGAATCACATCAACGAATACAAACGGGTTAAGGAAGATTAACAGCAAGGGAAAGGAAAGGCTAAGGTTATCCCTCAGGATGGAAGGGATTTCAGGTTGGACAGATATAATAATAACATACCCCGAAGGGATTTTGCTGGGCAATTTGGGTCTACGACTCCTTAGGCGGTTAACATGGTATTTCGGGAGCCAGTACATCAAGTCTTGGAAAAGATCAAGAATGAGCCATACTTCAAATTGCCAAACAAGATGGGAGGAGACCCCATGAGGTGCAACCAAAGTCTTCATTGCTATTACCACTAGGAATGAGGACATACCACTGAGGACTGTAGAACTCTGTGGAATCACTTAGTGCAACTGGTCAGAGATGGAAGGTTAAAACAGTTTTTGTATTGACCCAATGGGCATGAAGACCAAGCAACGTCAAGGGTTCTGGGGGAACGCTTCTTCAAGGCCCCTTTTGGGCACAATTAATGTCATCTTTACCGCTTCTAGGAAAATTGGCTCTCATCCCTCTAGGGTGATGGTTGTAACTCGGCTACACGTCGAGGACTTTAATTTTGAGCCGAAGAGGGCTAGAGTGGAGGTCTAACCGACGTTAAGTTTTTTAGATGAAGACAAGATTAGAACCATACAGCCACATGATGATGCTTTGGTGGTCATGATCAGGATAGTAGGATATGATGTGAAGAGAGTGTTAGTAGACCAGGATAGTGGTGCAAAGATTATGTACCCTAACTTATACAAAGGGCTGAACTTGAAACCTGAGGATTTGACAGCCTATGATTCACCTTTGGTAAGCTTTGATAAGAAAGTTGTCATTCCAAAAGGTCAGATTAGACTACCTGTGCAAGTAGGTTTAGAGGTAGTAGAGGTGGACTTCATTATGGTGGATGTTTTTCTCCCTACACGGCCATTGTGGCAAGACCCTAACTTCATGCCCTAGGGACCGTTTCTTCAACTCTACATTTGAATCTGAAATATCCCTCAGGGGACCAGATTGAAGAGTTTGTTGGGAGTCAATCCATGGCGAGGCAGTGCCTGGTAGCTGCAATCATGCATCAGCTTATAGCTGAGTCCTCGGCCTCAACTGAGGGGGGCTCATAGTAATCAAGGATTCCAATCCTACCAGTAGATGCAGTGTCAAAAGAGGCAAAGTGTGAGAAGCTGGAAGAAATTGTTATAGATGGTGATCCAAAGAAGTTCTTTCAGGTTGGAGCTCAGCTGCCTCCTTGGGAGAAGGAAAAGTTAATACTGTTGTTTTTAGAGAACATTGATGTGTTTGCATAGAATGCTTATGAAGCTCCTGGGGTGGATCCAGACTTCATTTGCCTTCATCTGAACGTCAACCCAGCCGTCCTCCTTAGGAAATAACCACATCGGCGCTCATCTAAAGAACAGTATGATGCTGTCAAGGAGAAGGTGAACAAACTTAAAGAGGCTGGGGCTATTAAGGAAGTGTTCTACCCCTACTGGGAATTACCACTACAAGGTGATGCCTTTTGGTCTTAAGAATGCAGGATCTACTTATCAGATGATAATGACCAGGATGTTTAAGCCACAGCTAGGAAAAAACATTGATATTTATATAAATGACATGGTGGTTAAGAGTAATTTGGAATTCGAGCATATTAACGATCTTGGGAGCATCTTTGAGATCTTAAAGAGACACAAGCTGGGACTTAATGCTCCTAGGTGCTCTTTTGGTGTCGGATCAAGGAAGTTCCTGGGGTACATTGTTACTCACCACGGAATTGAAGTCAACCCTAACAAAATTAAAGCAATTAACAATTTACAGCCACATCAAAATCCCAAAGAGGTCTAGAAGTTGACAGGGATGATTGCTGCTCTAAACCGATTCATTTCTCTATCAGCAAACAGGTGTAGACCTTTCTTCTAGTTGTTAAACAAGTGGAAGAGATTTGAATGGACTAAGGAGTGTGTCCTGGCCTTCTAGCAGCTGAAGGAATACCTATCTCGGCCACCCATTATGTCCAAGCCTAAGGTGGATAAGGTTTTGATTGCTTACATTGTGGTGGCTTCCCATGCAGTGAGCTTGGTGTTGGTACGGGTTGATGGTGGTGTGCAGAGGCCAGTTTACTATGTGAGCAAATCATTGCATGAGGTCAAGGTGCATTACTTACCGCTAGAAAAGGCCATTCTGGTAGTGGTGCATACTACACGTAAGCTCCCACACTATTTCCAATCTCATATAGTTGTTGTCCTAACCCAACATTCGCTTAGATCTCTACTTTGGACTGTTGATTACACAGGGAGGATTGCCAAGTGGGTTACGATCCTAGGGGCTTTTGATATCAAGTACATGCCTCGCACCTCTGTTAAGGGTCAGGTCCTAGCTGATCTGGTGGCCGAGTTTGCTAAAACCCCATTTGAAAAAAAGTTGAGAAATAGAACATGGATGGAAAATCAGTTGGCGTGGTCTCCCTACAAGAGCCTTTACTCTGGAGAGTACACATTGATGGTGTAGCGAATCAAAGAGGATCTGGAGTGGGGCTAGTTATAATTTCTCCTAAGAAGATCATTATTGAAAAATCCTTAAGGTTGGACTTCTCAGCCACCAATAATGAGGCTGAGTAATAGACCCTATTAGTAGGGATAACTATGGTTAAGAAAATGGGAGGAAAGGTAGTGGAAATGTTTTCAAATTCGAGATTGGTTGTAGGCCAGGTAAGGGGAAAGTTGGAAGTTAGAGATCTCAAAATGCAGGAATATTTGAACCAGATTAGACACTTATAGTCAAGATTTGAGTCTTTTAATTTATTGCAAATCCCCAGAAGTAGAAATACACATGCTGACTCTCTTGCCATACTCGCAACCTCCTAGGCACAAAGTTTACCTTGGGTGATCCTTGTGGAAGACTTGTGTAAACCTGCTAAGATAGAGAGAAACGTGGTTCATATTCATCAGATTAGGGTGGGTCCTAGCTGGGTGGACTCTATTGTGCTATTCCTTAAGGAAGACATCTTGCCCGAGGGTAAGTCCAAGGCTGACAAGGTACGGAGAAAATCTCCTTGGTTTTGGCTGTCCGAGGACCAAAACTTGTACAAGCGCTCTTTTTCTGGACCATATCTGTTATGCATACACCCTGAAGTAATTGAACAATTCCTAAAAGAGTTACATGAAGGGATTTATGGAAGCCACACAGGAGGCAAATCTTTGTCCCACAAGGCCCTCACTTAGGGATATTAATGGCCAAATATACAGAGGGAAGCACAAGAGTACGTGAAGAAATGCGATCAATGCCAAAGATTTGTTCCAAACATTCACCAACCAGGAGGTGTCCTTAATCCTCTGTCCAGCCCTTGGCCTTTTGCTCAATGGGGCTTGTATATTGTAGGGTCATTCCCTAAGGCAGTAGGGAGTAAGAGATAGTTGCTGGTCGGCACAAACTACTTCACCAAATGGGTTGAAGCTGAACCACTAGCAAATATTAGGGATATGGATAACAAGAGATTTATCTAGAAAAATATTGTCACTTGTTTTGGAATCCCTCGAACACTCATCTTGGATAATGGTCTTCAATTTGATAGAAAAATTTTCAGGAGGTATTGCTGTGACCTAGGCATAACAAATAGATATTCCACCCTGGCATATCCACAAGGGAATGGATAGGCCAAGGTTTTCAATAAAGTCATAGTGAGTGGGCTCAAAAAGAGGTCGGATGACACAAAGGGAAAATGGGTGGAAGAGTTACCACACATCCTCTGGACATATCGGACTACACCTTGTAGGTCCACTTAGGAGACGCCCTTTTCAATGACTTATGAAGTTGAGGCTGTTATTCCTCTAGAGATAGGATTTCTAATGCTGAGGACAAGCTTTTTTACTCCAAGAAGCAATGGTGGACTATTAGAGAAGAGTTTAGATTTAATTAAAGGGTGAAGGGAAAATGCTATGGTTCAGCTGTGTACTATCAACACTCAAGCAGGGGTATGACTTAAATGTAAGTTTAAGGCCACTAACACCTAGAGACTTGGTATTAAGAAATGTTTTTGGTACTACCAAGAATCCAGCCTGGGAAAAGTTAGGGCCCAACTGGGAAAGGCCATATTGCATCACATTAGTGGCCGGAATAGGTGCATATTATCTTGAAGATTTAAATGAAAAGGTTATACCACGCCCCTGGAATATAAACAACCTGAGAATGAATTATTATTCATGAAAGTTTTCTTTACCATATTTGGGCTTATTACATTATACGTCATGCGTCCTACTATTTGTTTGAATATCAAACAGAATCTTGGTCATGCTTGGCTCCTCGGACCACGTACCTTAGGTAAATTGGTATTTTAAGACATCTATCTAAGTGTTAAATAGAACCTTAACTATGCCTGGTTCCTCAGACCACATGCTTTAGATAAATTAATACTTCCTAACATCTATCTGAGTATCAAACAGAACATTGGTCATGTCTGGCTCCTCGGACCACATACCTTGGGTAAATTGATATTCCAAGTTATTTTCCTTAGTATCAAATAGAACCTTGATCATGCTTGGTTCCTCGAACCATATACCTTGGGTAAATTGATATTTTAAGTTATTTTTCTAAGTATCAAACAGAACCTTGATCATGCCTGACTCCTCAGACCACATACCTTAGATAAATTGATATTTTAAGCTATTCTTCTAAGTGTTAAACAAAACCTTAGCTATGTCTGGCTCCTTGGATTACATGCTTTGGGTAAATTAATACTTCCTATTATTTTCCTAAGTATCAAACAGAATCTTGGTCATGCCTAGCTCCTCGGACCACTTACCTTGGGTAAATTGATATTTTAAGTTATTTTCCTAAGTATCAAACAAAACATTGGTCATGCCTAGCACCTCGAACCACATACCTTAGGCAAAGTGATATTCCAAGTTATTTTCCTAACTATCAGACAAAACCTTGGTCATGCCTGGCTCCTCAGACCACATACCTTGGGTAAATTGATATTTTAAGCTATTTTTCTAAGTGTTAAATAGAACCTTGGCTATGTCTGACTTCTCGAACCACATGTTTTGGGTAAATTAATACTTCCTATTATTTTGCTAAGTATCAAACAGAACATTGGTCATGCCTAGCTTCTCGGACCACATACCTTTGGTAAATTGATATTTTAAGTTATTTTTCTAAGAATTAAGTAGAACCATGCTAAGGTGGAAAAATTCTTTGTCATAATGACATGATCAAATGAACACTCATTAGCATCACTTAAAGTATTTGAAAGTATGTCCATGATCCGTTTAAGAGCTGATTATCATCTCCAGTTCCTTAAAACTTACTGATAAGTGGAGAATTGAGTAGAGTTAGGCATGTATGGATACTACACCAGAATGTATGTTTTTAAAGTTAAAGTTATACTTTGCCGAGATGGTGGACTTAGTAAGTTTAACATGTCTTGCTGCTAGTCATGTGATGTGTGACAATTATGCTGCCAGTTAGGCAGATCAATAAGTCAAGTTATACCTCATTATCATATTTATTAAGTGTTGAATGAAACAGGGGTTATGTTTAGGTCAATATAAACATCATAAGTATAAAAGAAAGACTTGCAACTTTCATTAACATTAAGCCTCTGAAAAAGGCCATTTGGTAAATTGATATTTTAAGTTATTTTTCTAAGAATTAAGTAGAACCATGCTAAGGTGGAAAAATTCTTTGTCATAATGACATGATCAAATGAACACTCATTAGCATCACTTAAAGTATTTGAAAGTATGTCCATGATCCGTTTAAGAGCTGATTATCATCTCCAGTTCCTTAAAACTTACTGATAAGTGGAGAATTGAGTAGAGTTAGGCATGTATGGATACTACACCAGAATGTATGTTTTTAAAGTTAAAGTTATACTTTGCCGAGATGGTGGACTTAGTAAGTTTAACATGTCTTGCTGCTAGTCATGTGATGTGTGACAATTATGCTGCCAGTTAGGCAGATCAATAAGTCAAGTTATACCTCATTATCATATTTATTAAGTGTTGAATGAAACAGGGGTTATGTTTAGGTCAATATAAACATCA
Source organism: Quercus variabilis (assembly GCA_030445155.1). Taxonomy (NCBI): domain Eukaryota; kingdom Viridiplantae; phylum Streptophyta; class Magnoliopsida; order Fagales; family Fagaceae; genus Quercus; species Quercus variabilis. The sequence goes on along the minus strand of CP129454.1, from coordinate 36,530,252 downwards.
TAAGTATAAAAGAAAGACTTGCAACTTTCATTAACATTAAGCCTCTGAAAAAGGCCATTAGATTTCAAAAGGTTGAATATACTATAGAGCTTAAAAAGAGGTGGGGGAAGGGGGGGGGGGGGGGGAACCTATGACTTCATTTTTATTATAAGTTTGTCCTTTTGATTCTTGGGAGGCTGGGTAGAGGCTGTCGTGGTGGAGGCTTGACCTTTGCCTTTAAGGTCTTCCTTTGAAGGTATGGGGAGAGTTGCCTGCACAAGCTCCATGCTTTAAGAAGCCTTTTTCTCCTTTGAAGGGTCTTTAGGGGCAACTAGAGGCAGGGTAGCATCATGGGCAACTTCCTTGGTGGTATCTCCCAGCTTTTCCGTGTCCTCAACTTACCCTACTTCCTTGGAGAAGATGTTGGCTGCAAGAGGAGTTTTGGATAGGCTGGCCTTACCTTCATCTGCCTCCAAAGAGACCGGGTCGGCCATAGAGCCCGAGGAACCTGAGGTGCATATGGCTGAGGGGCAGTACATATTCTCTGCTCTCCTAAGGGCAGAGGAGGCCTCAACCCTAGTCTAGTCGAGAGCCTCATTCCACACTTAGAGGCAATAGAATCTGCACACCTGCGTGACCTCAGCCCTAAGGGCTTCCTTGGTCTCAATCACCCCCACATTGTAACACTCTTGCTTGGCTTGCTCTTTGGCCTTCTCGGCCTCTTCCAACATTTTTGTTAAGACCTTGATCTAACTTTTGGCAGTAACAAGGTCATCCTCAGCTTAACGAAGTAGCTTACGCTGAGCCTTTACCTACCTCTCTGCCACGTCCAGAGCAGCCTCAGTGTTTTTCTTGTCCCGATTAGCTTTAACTAGCTTGGCATTAAGATCTTGAGACTTCGTCTTTGCTAGTTCGAAAGCTTTCACAGTAGCAACGCGCCTGCCTTCCTCTTCCTTCATCACTTGGTGAGAGCTGATGACTATTTCCTCAGCTCTATGGGCAGCCTAAATAGCCTTTAAAAAAAAATGGTAGACAGAAGACTTACCAGAGTGAGGTCTCTTTTTAAGCTGAGAGAGACCTCGTGCTTCCTCATTAACTGCCATTCAACCATGTCTTCAAGCAGCAATAAAGCTTGCTCCACTGCATCAGCCACGTAGTTAGCCTTCCCATCCTGGAAATTTCTAATCGAAGCATCCGTAGGAAAAGGAGCTCCGTCTAGCACTAGAGCAAACATCCAAGCGAGGACCCCAATTTGGGATTCAGCTCTTTTATCTGCCAATGTTTGAGCTCCCTTGGCCTGTTTACCTCCCCTCTAGTGCTCGGACTCCTTGGGGAGGGGGCCTTTCCCTCCTTCCACTACTTCGGGACCTCTCTGGTCCCTTTTTCTCTTATAGTCCATAGGATCTGGCCAGGGAGGCAGAGAGGATGGAAGAGGGGGGAGCTTCGCCTAAGTGGTCTTCTCGAGCACTTTATCTCTAGCTAGGGACTCCATAACGGATAGAAGGCCCGCCCTAGGCTTACGTTGTATCCCCGTATCTTCTGGGGGGGGGGGGGGGGGAGTCTCCTTGGGCCTAGCTTGCTAACGCGGGAGTAGGGTGGCCGAGGTCACCAAATGGGCTTTCAGGAAATGAAGGTCAGTTGAAGACTTCAAAGTCGTCTTTAGAGTCAAAAACTTCAACGATCCCTTCCTCTTCTTGAGTTGAAGGCTAGGATGAGGTTGCCTTCTCCTTAACAGCACGTTGGGATGGCAAGGCTATTTTTAGGATGCCTTCTATAATGGGGTCAATAGTGAGGAAACTCGAGACAGTAACACTGATCTGGTGCAAGCACAGATCCTTTGCCTTGATTACGCACTTGGGTGCCTGGTAGCTTTTGGAGATGGGGGTATAGCCGAGAATTAAGTGTGCCGTTCTTAGCTAATCGTCACTATGGATGAACACCTCGGCCTTCAATATCTTGTCTAAGCTCAGCTAGTTGACTAGACTGAAGTTTGGAACAACAGCATTCTTATTTGCAAAACCATTAGGAAAAACAAAAAAAAAAAAAAAACATTATTAACAAAAAATAGCACGAATCAAAGGAATACTTATATACAAACACAAACAAAAGAAAAGGGGAAAGGGGTGACTTTGAAATAATCAACCTAGACCTATAGCCCCTCCTGGTTTCCGCTTTCTCGTCTGGCAAAGAAGGCCATCGTGCTACTCCCCTGGAACCATTAAGAAGTCCTTGTTTAGGCTTTTGTTGGAATCGGAGAGGTATTGAATAAGCCTAACCTCAGGATACCTAGATTTTAGGTAATACCTCCACCCCTTTAGGTGGTGGAGGTTGTAAACCCCGTTGACATCATGGTGAGTAAGCCCTGTGCCCATTTTCTCATTAAAGGCGTCTACACTCCCTAAAATTCTAAACACATTTGGAGCACATTGGGTGGGAGCTAGTATATGAGCCCTAAGATAATCCCTAATGACGGTGCACATAGGGATTCTCATCCTTCCCTCTATAAAGGCAATCATTGGGATTATCACCTCTCCCTCTTGCCTTTTCTCGTACTATTCTCCTTCCTTTCAATACCTAATTGACACACCTAGTGGAATCTTATATTGAGCTCTAAAATTCTCTATATTCTCTACAGAGTCTACCAGGTAAGCAAATCTACCTATATTTTAGAGGAAGGTTGGAGGTGCTAAGATAGTAAAGGAGAAAATAAGAAGGTCGAGGAGAAATAGACACAGAGAGAAGAAAAGTAGAAGCAAAAATAAATAGAAAGATTTGTAAAGACTTATGTAAAGAAGAAAGGTCTCCTCGGACAAGCTCTTAAAATCTGTAAGGGCACGAGTAAATTGAATAAGTTTGCAGGTTCAGTATATGAGAGCTAAAGTGAGAAGAATGATTAATTTGGGCAGTATTTATATAAGAAAGATAGTTACAAGCGAGAAAATTCTCGCCCGGGTTTTAGCAAAATCCTCAACCGTTGGATCCACATCGCACCATAAAATGTGGGGAACATCGAGCCGTAAGAATTTAATGAAGGCACGTCTCATAAGCTGAAATGTCAAAAGCATGCATTGGGTAGTTAAAAAGGCATCTACGCAGTCAGAGATGATGTATGATGAGCATAGAGTAACTATAGTAACATCGAAATCCTCTTTTCTTCCCAAGGAGCCAGAAAGAAGAATCTCGAAGGGCTATTGTAGAGGTGATAAGCCCAAGAGTATATATCCATATATATATATTAAGTCAAGGGCCCAATACGAGAACATTAAATAGTTTGAGAACGAGTTAACATCTTCCTAAGAATTCGTGTTAATAAGTAAAAAGGTGAAGTTTGATCATGATCATCTAAGAAGGTGGTTCAAGGAGGAATGCTTCCTCGACTAAGCAAAGTTGAGGTCAGAAGGTGCGATTTGACATCAAAAGCAACATTCTGGACGATTCCACTGATGAGAATAAGTATCAAGAAGAAACAGAATAGAAAGAGGTCATGAAATATCTAGAGGAAAAGCTGTTACTACCGCATTAAATACTCTACAGCTAACTCTCTGACTGCATTAATGAAGAAATGATACATGAATAGTAACTTTCAGCCTTACAGCTACTCCCTAAAGACTTTAAAAATGTGCTGATAGGACAAGGATTAACACCAGTAATCTAGTCTACACGTGAAGGGTAGAGATGAAAAATGATAGTATAAAATAGAAAGAATACCTTAAAAAAATGGAATCGAGAAATTAAGAGAAAAACATTGTAACAATCAAGAACTAAATTTGTAATTAAACTTTAGAGAAATATATAACTGATCTCCCCGGATTGTGCCGATGATGATTATCTTTAGATTAAACCAATCTATCTTTATTTTTTTGTTATCTGGATCCATTTTTCTTGTTGTCTGTTGTCGGGGACGTTTTTGCGACAAGGGCCAAAAATGCGAAAACAGCCCAAATCTCCCCTTGGGTTCTTTAGAAGTGTTTATTGTGGAGAATCAAGCCCAAAATTCCAAATGTATAATGAACAAAAGGCTAATGGTGCTTTGACAAGAGGAAATAAAAAATGCTTATAACAAAAGTGTAGAAAACCATAAAAACATAACAGGTCTGAAACTTTGACCCGCAGTCACACAAAAGAGGGAATTGAGGGAGGTTGTGAGGAAGAGAGGGAAGGTTCCCCTCTACCCATATTTCCACCCCTAAGGTTTGTATTTGTGAGATTGATGACTGGCTGAATGGGTTTTTGATCTGAAGTTTCAGCTGTCTAGGTAGAACGTGGCTGGTTGGTTTTTTAATTGAAGAAAGACTCTTGTCTTGAGCTTGGGGTGTTGCTCCCAGAGTAAAACCTCCTCCCCCATTTTGAATCTGATTGTGGAATTTATATTGAGTTTGGAGTGCTCTAAGTAACTGGTTTTTGGTCAATAGAAAAGGCTTTGGACCCTAAGTTGTTAAACAATAAGTGATTTTCAGGTTTGCTTTTGTTTGGATAAAAGGAAGGATTGCTTTTATCATCATTAAGGGAAAGCTTGACTAAACCCTCATTGGCTCCTCATTTTCAGTTGTTTCAGACTATTGGGAAGCTTAACTAGATGAGACTAGCAGCTGAAGTTGGCCAATGAGAGCCAACCATTTTTAAAGGAAAAAAAAAGGTTCGGACAGAAACTTTGGGCCACAGCCACACAGAGCATAAAAGCTGTTTTGGGGTGGAAATTTTGGATACAAGACCTCCTCCATGAGCCTGAGGTGCTACCAGTGTCCCTTGCCCACTTGGTAGCACGTATGAGCCGGGCTCATGCAAAAGGTCCGAAAGGAACCGACCCATACCCTCCAAACCACACTTCCTCAATTTCCCCGATATGTCGCATGGGCTTGGGCCATGCTTAAAAAGAATAAATAAAATATAATACATAAATTGAGCCCACAAAGAAGTCGGGCTTAGTTGAATCGGGCTTATACGAAATGTGTCGCGAAAACGGGTATCAACATTAGCCCCCCGAGCACGTGTGGCGCTTGCGGCATATGTGTGAGTAGTTGATGTTTCCCATTGCTTGAAAATTTTGCGAGCTTGGGGATTAGTCCATCCAAATGCTTCATTTTTTGTTGAGAAGGTACGGATCGATGAAGCCCATTTGTAGATGTATTGTGGCTTGCAGAGACCACTTGTAGAAAACTCTCAATTCAAAGGAGCTCGCTTGTAAAAGTTTTGTGATCTCAAACATGGGCTCTTGATGGTTTTTGGTTCCGCTAAAGAACATCAATTGGTTGATACATGCAGCACCTTATGTGTAATATGATTCAAAACACCTAAGAAAAGGCATAAGACTTGACTTTCATGCTCACATGTAACTTTAGAATCTTTTCCTTGATGACTTTCATGACCACCATGGTGATTTTAGCATCTCTTTCAATTGGATGGCATGTGGCTTTAAGCCCACCACGTCACTTAAGTTTTGCAATCTAAAGCTTGGGTTTTTGTCTTGTCTTTAAAATGCCCACTTTTCATTTCCTTGGTCTTCTCCAGGTGACTCCATCCTTTTGGCTTTTCCATTTCACGCCATATGCTTAGGAATCTATTAAATCAATTTTCTTTTCATTTCTCTTCTTTTTTTTTTTGTTGCTGTCACCTTCAGATGCATCCCACGCCTTTTCCACTTGTGATGTAATCACTATGACTTTGCCTCTTTCTTTGGCTTCTTAGCATAAATCACTTCTCCAAGAGCTTCAAAACTCCTTTTTCGCCCAGCTCTTGAAGTCATGTTCTTGTAAATATTTTATTTTTATAAAATCCCTCAAGCTCTTCAAATCTTCCGAAGCCTTGTTGTAGCCATCTTCAATCTTGCACCTATGTGGCCAAAACCCAAGGAGGACGGTGAGATGGTGGTTGCAAAATGAAGGAGATCAGAGCGACGACATTCCACCACAATAATCAGAGAAGTATAAAGATGCTCGTTGCAGGATCCAGACATGACAAAGTGTTGCCACTGAAGAAGAGAGAGAACCCATCGGCAAGGAGCGAGGTTGTTTTGTAGGTAGCATTGAAGGCATTTTGCGGCAGCTCGACGCCCATGGCTGTGGGATTCGTTTGCACCAATTTTGGCTAAGCAATGTCGACAGCGAAGAGAAAGGTACCCTCGTCAGTGGGGAACAAAGTTTTGTTGTTGGAGGATGATGCCAAACATCGCGACAAAAATGTCGGGGACGTTTTTGCGACAAGGTGTTGAATTCATTCTTTGAGCAAACTTAATAAACGCGAATGCATGATGCCCACCTTGGCAAGCTGATTTTTTTTTTGTTCGCCATGCCTTGGTTGTGCTTGTTGATATGTTGAACGTGCTATTCAATTCAATTTGTAGGGTGGCTTTTCCTTGGAAAAATGATAGTCTTATTGTGTCGATTCATGAGGTTGAGTCATTGTTCTCATTGAAGCTGAAGCTCATGTCGTAGCCGATTCCCATTGATTTCGATAGTCATGGAAATTAGTTTGCAATGCGGCTATGCTTGACTTCATGTTGGAAGTAAATTGTCCCCATTGTTTGTTGTAAATTTGAGCGAATTGGGAGATGATGATGAAACGAAATATTGAAGATGATTCAATTTTTTTTAGTAGCTTTATTGTTGGCCAATTTGGTGAGATCGTGTTTGCCAAAACCAATTTCGATGAAGTCGTAGCCATGAGCAGTACTACTGGCTGTCTTGGGATAGCTTATTTGAGATAGAATGGAGCGAAGATATCACTCGGCAATGTAGTATAGGGGTGTGTCAAAGCTACTACATTGGTTGGCAGCCCCCTGTATTGTATTCTTGCGATGAACGCAAGTAAGAGTGATAGTCACCAAGTGGTAGTCGCTTATTGATTCAGCAAGCTTGAAATGAAAGTGTAGGAATGAAACTTGAATTTCTAGTGCAGGGGCGCATAGCAGTTGAGTAAGCCTTTAGTCCCTAGCAATGCCATTGAGAGTAAGCCATGTGTTGCATAGCTTGATTATGAGCATGAATTGGAGGAGCCGAAGTTGATGATTCCATGTTGCCGTCACTATTCCTTCTATGTAATTGTCGACGGCCTCTACACTTTGCATAGACAGCAACTCCGTCTGTTTGAGAATGAAGCCGTGATTTGTCTGGCGAGTTAAAATTTGTTGTGGCAAGTCAAAATTCGCTGTCAACCCTTTTCATGCCAATAGGGATTGTTGAGTGTGTTGTAGCATAATCTCTTGTAAGATGGCATTGGTATAGACAATCATGATGTCGTTGTTGGCAATTTCATTCCCGAGGCCAATCCCACTACCAATGTATCATTTTCTGAGGTGGAAGCCGCTGCAGACAACAACGTAGAGCTACAATAGATAGTACCATGCCAGCCGTTAGTAACTTTGAACCATTTGGTCCGTCTCTCACTTGCGGCTTCGAAGTAAAAAAGAGAGTGACTGCAAGCCAAGGTCCCAAAGATAGCGATGTTGGATGGTGACCATGACTTTGCTTCAACTTTTTCCTTCACCTACTTTCTTGCTTTCCCCTTTTTTTTTCTTTTTTTTATCCGACTGTCTTGTATTGAGCTCCAAGCTTTGAAATTTCGAACTAGTTGAAGCGTGTAATAAGGGCTACTGCCATAGAAACATTTTCTCTTGTATTTCATCCTTGTGGACAGCCCACTTATGTATAGAGCAGCTCCTGTCTAGTTATATTGGTGCCACTTTGAGTTTATATTATCATGGTTAGTTGACATAATTTGCATTTATATACAAAACGAACATATATGATATTTGGATGTATATTTTGTATTTTGGAATGAAAAATTGATTTGTACCTCAAGGATGTACATGCTTGTAATTTATACCTTGAGAATGATTTTGTACCTTTCATCGATAGGCTATGAACACGTTTTGTTGTGAAAACAGCCCATGTATGGCTCTGAGCAATTGAGTATGTTGAGGAGAGCTTGCTTGGAAATGTCATGTGCTCTTTGTGATTGAGTAGCATAATTTTGCTAGATTATATGCACTTGGTCTCTTGAGAATGACTTGTGGTTGATTGGATAATTTGTGAATATAGCTTTGCCTTTGCAAGGACAAGTTAGTAGACATGTTGCTTGATTGTCACGCCTTTGCGAAAAGGTTTTGGCTAAGCGCACGTTTCGCTACCTGTGCACCATTGTTCAGCACTCTATTGATGGACAGATTTGGTTTCACAAATAGCACCTCATATATATTGAAGCTTGGCTCGCCGTTTGGTAGTCGACTTATTCTCGACATATATTAGGTTGCTATTTCGTTAGTTTCAAGAAGCCCCCACATATGGGCTGTGTTTGCGCATGCTGTGGCTCATGGTGCACTTGTTTGTCACCGTTTCATAGAGGCCATCACGTTCTCACATACATAGGCTTGCTAATTTCTTAAGGAAGGATTTTATCCTCGCGTATAGCAAATTACCATGTGGCAATGAGATAGTGATTTGTTGCGTCGATTTTCCCATAATGTTTTAGGGATGATTATGTCCACCATGTAACGGACTGCTATGCTTGAATTATAAGATATTGTGTTGGCTTAAATACCGCTTCGTAAGGCTTGCCGTTAAGAAAATGTTGGCTTTCCCTACTTTGTCAAGGGTATTGCATCCTCGCAAGTAGGGATCTTGCCACATATGAATGATATGACATCTCACCGGCTTCCTAATCATTCGGTAGAGATTTCCTTTTGAGGTCGCATTGGCTTTCCTACCTTGTTGAGGGCTAGTCGTGCCCTCACAAGTAGGGGTATGCCATAATAAAACGTCTCATTGGCTTCCTAGCCATTTGATAAGGCTTACCATTGAGAGAGTATGTGTTTGGCCTTCCCTACCTTATTGAGAGTATTTTTACCCTTGCATGTAGAGGCTTTGCCGTAAGAGTAATTTGTTGGTTGTCTTGCGCTTCACAAGGTTTCTCATTAGAAGAAAGTTTTGGCTTTCCCTACCTTATTGAGAGTATTTTTTACCCTCGCATGTAGAAGTTTTCTTGCCGCTTCGCAAGGTTTCTCATTAGAAGAAAGCGTTGGCTTTCCCTACCTTATTGAAGGCATTACACCTTCGCATGTAGGGATCTCACCATGCTTCGATAACATGATAGTTTGTCGGCTTCCTAGTATTTCATAGGGCTTGCCTTCGAAAATTGGTATAAGTGAGATGTATTGTTGTCGCTTATGAATGAGATGTCAAAGCGACAAATGATATGCTTCTTGATGAGTTTGGCTACAAGCATTCCCATCGCTTTTCTTGAGTGCAATTGCTTCCGCCCACTTAGTGAACTATTTAGTGGCAGCAAAGACCCGAATGTACTCATTCAAGGGTGAATGGATAGGTCCGATGAGTTCAAGCCCCCGAGTATAAAAGGCTATGGAGCGCTCATGTCTTGAAGGCTTATATGGTGTGTGCGTATAAGCTTGGAATGCGCTTGGAAGTGTGGCGACTTTAGCGAATTTGGTTATGCCAAAACAATGGTATCCTATCGCCAAGAGTTGTTGGTAGGATTTAATCCTCCCTTAGTATTCACCATATTCCTCCAAGATGAATTCCAAAAATGGGGTTCCTCATTTGCTATATAAAGGGCAGAATATAATTCCTCTTCGTCGAAGATTTGTTGTGCCGCACACAGCGTCTCCATACTCAGCTAACTTGGCTTCTAATTTTGAGACAATGATAGGCTAAGTGTCGGAGATGTTGGTATAAGGTTGTTTCATTCCCAGCACAGCAGTTTTTCTCCCACGCTTCGGTTAGCCTATTTGTCGAAGATATATGGTACTGCAGATAGCGGTTCCATACTTTGCTTGCTTGGCTTCTAACTTTTGGACAATGATGGGCTAAGCATTAGAGACGTCGGTATAGGGTTGCCGCATCCCTAGCACAACAATTTTTCTCATTGGCCTCTATGCTGCTTATACCGAGCTTTCACATCAATACTAAGATTCCACTCAAAAATCTTTGGAATGGATTTCCAGCAACTAGCTTGTGATTTTTGAGTTGTTTGACATCAATGTTTAGAGCAAGCTCTAGTGAAGCATTCTTCAAAGGTGCACACGAACTTTCCTTATTCGTTGGCTTGGCCGCGGATTTCAATTGCAAGAATTGAGTGACAAGAACAATTTTCTTGATGATGGCAACGTTTGAACTTCCCTCTTCATGTATAATCTCAAATTCAAGAAGGATTAAGGCGTTGTCATGGCTTATAATGCATGCGCTTGTCATGACTTGAGATATATGAATATGCCATAGCTTGGCGTGCATGAATCAACCAAGATTTTGGATGCGTGAGCTCGTCATAGCTTAGCGTTCATGAGCGTGTCACTGCTTTGGTGAGAGGGAATTGAGTTCGGATTTTCTTTGTTGTTGGGTGCTCCGAGAAGGTTTCCGTTTCACTCTAAGTGCAAATGTTATTTATATTAGTAAGCAATAGTCATGGCCAAGCGAAGTAGCATAAACGACTTATAAAAAAAAAAAATATTTTGATTAAAAATTTGAAAAATTAAATGGTTTAAACGATATGTATAAAAAAATGAATTAGTGAAGAGAGTGCTCGAGAGTCTTAGCTTAAGCGTGCTTTAAACGATAGTGTGTCGCTCTAATGACTTCAAAACTTGGCTTATGAAATGTCGCTTCTTAAAGACTTGATGTATGGTGTGTCGCAACCTCAAGGCTTGCTGCATGGAATGTCTAGCGCCTTACAATGGGCCATTTAGCTATGGCCTTTAGCTCTTTGGTGAAGACTTCATTTAGCGGTGATGCCAAAAATGTTTAGCTGCGAATGGGTCGCACATAGCAACAATTATTGTTGTGCCAAAATGAGTTAATCACCCGCGACAGCCCCCATATGCTCGGTGCTGGCTTAGCAACAATACAACTTGATGTATGGTATGTCGCTACCTCAAGGCTTGGTGTATGGAATATCTATCGCCTTGCGGTGGGCCATTTAGCTATGGCCTTTAGCTATTTGGTGAAGACTTCGTTCAGCGGTGACGCCAAAAATATTTAGCTGTGAAGGGTCGCACACAGCAGCGATTGTTGTTGTGCCCAAAATAATTTAATCACCCATTGTAGCCCCCATATGCTTGGTGCTAACTCAACAACAATATAACTTGATGTATGGTATGTCGCTACCCCAAGGCTTGGTGTATGGCATATCTAGCGCCTTGCGGTAGGCCATTTAGCTATGGCCTTTAGCTATTTGGTGAAAAATTCATTTAGCGGTGACGCTAAAAATATTCAGCTACAAAGGGTCGCACACAGTGGCAATTATTGTTGCGGCAAAATGAGTCAATCACTCGCGGCTCCCATATGCTCAACGCGTGAGGGGTTCTTGGTTTTGAAACTGATGTTTAGAGCTTTGCATTGTTGATTATTGGTTAGAACTGTCATTCCCTTTGCGGTTGGATTTGTGGCTCGCCATTTTTGCATTTTCAAGCTACAACAAAAATTTTCACAAATATCATGTAAAGTAAGAAATATATGATGATTTATCCATAAGAATGACAGCTAAAAAATAACAATATAGATGAGTTGAAGAATTTTTTTCCTTGAATAAGAAAGTTGATTCTCCCTCCGTCCTTCACTTCTTGGGTGGTTTCTGGAGGTTGGAGCGATTTTGCCACATGATTTGGAGTATCTCCAGTAGCTCAATGAGCTGAGGATAGAACTTTTTCAAGCTCAACTTCACAATGCTCTTCTTGCGCGGTAAAGCATGATACGATTTCCCTTGGAATGACAAGTTGGTGTGAGAAACACCATCTCTTTACTGGTTCCACACCTTTGGAGGCACCATTTCTCTTGTGTCAGCTGCTTGACTCCCCAGTGGAGTCGCCAAAATGTCGGGGACGTTTTTGCGACAAGGGCCAAAAATGCGAAAACAGCCCAAATCTCCCCTTGGGTTCTTTAGAAGTGTTTATTGTGGAGAATCAAGCCCAAAATTCCAAATGTATAATGAACAAAAGGCTAATGGTGCTTTGACAAGAGGAAATAAAAAATGCTTATAACAAAAGTGTAGAAAACCATAAAAACATAACAGGTCTGAAACTTTGACCCGCAGTCACACAAAAGAGGGAATTGAAGGAGGTTGTGAGGAAGAGAGGGAAGGTTCCCCTCTACCCATATTTCCACCCCTAAGGTTTGTATTTGTGAGATTGATGACTGGCTGAATGGGTTTTTGATCTGAAGTTTCAGCTGTCTAGGTAGAACGTGGCTGGTTGGTTTTTTAATTGAAGAAAGACTCTTGTCTTGAGCTTGGGGTGTTGCTCCCAGAGTAAAACCTCCTCCCCCATTTTGAATCTGATTGTGGAATTTATATTGAGTTTGGAGTGCTCTAAGTAACTGGTTTTTGGTCAATAGAAAAGGCTTTGGACCCTAAGTTGTTAAACAATAAGTGATTTTCAGGTTTGCTTTTGTTTGGATAAAAGGAAGGATTGCTTTTATCATCATTAAGGGAAAGTTTGACTAAACCCTCATTGGCTCCTCATTTTCAGTTGTTTCAGACTATTGGGAAGCTTAACTAGATGAGACTAGCAGCTGAAGTTGGCCAATGAGAGCCAACCATTTTTAAAGGAAAAAAAAAGGTTCGGACAGAAACTTTGGGCCACAGCCACACAGAGCATAAAAGCTGTTTTGGGGTGGAAATTTTGGATACAAGACCTCCTCCATGAGCCTGAGGTGCTACCAGTGTCCCTTGCCCACTTGGTAGCACGTATGAGCCGGGCTCATGCAAAAGGTCCGAAAGGAACCGACCCATACCCTCCAAACCACACTTCCTCAATTTCCCCGATATGTCGCATGGGCTTGGGCCATGCTTAAAAAGAATAAATAAAATATAATACATAAATTGAGCCCACAAAGAAGTCGGGCTTAGTTGAATCGGGCTTATACGAAATGTGTCGCGAAAACGGGTATCAACATCTGTCTCGTTAAAACTCAATTTTCCAACCCACTTTCTACAAATTCATTGTATTAGTTCTTTGGGCCTAAACCCATCCCTTGGAATAGGGACCAAACTGCGTCCTTACAACACTAGTTCACAAGCATTAAATAAAATCAACAATCCAAAATAGTTAAAACATATTAAACCATTCACAAAAGCATAAAACTGCAAATTTCCAAAATCAAAGATAATCCTCATAGCTTCGATTTTAACAGCAGAAATCATTGACCAAGTTACATGTTTTTCATTTTGATACCAGCCAAACATCATAAAATGCTGTTCGTCAAAACGATCCACCATCAATAAAATAAATAACAAATAATCAAGTGAGATATGTCAATTTGTGGCGCACACCCATTATGCACATTCCATCTAATGCTGCATTTCTCCCAATCTAGACATTTAATTTTTTTCTAGCATTAACCATATAATGAATATCTTTTTTACAAGGTACAGGATGAGAGTAGCATCCACCTTTGCTGCCGCTACAAGGATTAAAAGTTGGAATCGTCATAAATGGAGACACCTTAACTTTTCCGGAATCTATTAGTAAAAACTTTCTTAAAATCAGTCTTCAACACCTGCAACAATGGTTGACTTTATAATGGTAAAAATAGGTTAAAAAGAAATGGTACAAAAGATTGGCATGCTTACAAAAATGTTGCATAATTAATTGAGTACACCAAAAATTAATTTAAAGAAAAACACACAAAACACACATTCTCTTATCCTCCTGGGCCACAAAATTCCTCCAGAAGAAGAGCCAATGGCCTAAAATCAACATTCTAATGTGAATATGTAAAACAAATCAAGAAAAAAAAAGGTTATCCTAACTAAATATTACAGTTCATGCTGTAATATGGTTCCGATTGATAAATTGAAAACAACCTCAGTCGGTTTTCTTCTCTTCTTCCTCTGTGGTAACAGTCACCACTGCACCATCAGCAACCTCATCATCCTCACCACCAAAATTGAAAACCATCTCAGTTGGTTTTCTTCTCTTCTTCCTCTGTGGCAGTCAGCTCTGCACCTTCAGCGACCTGATCATCCTCACCAACAAAACCAAATTCGTTTACACGTCTCTTGTCCACTGGATATATCCATCTTTGGTATACATATATCAAAAATATAACATCTGCAAGACCAGCGAAAAGAGGATGAAAATCACCAAAAAAAAAAAAAAAAACTTAAGTCTAGAACAATATGAGAAAATATAAGGACAGTGTCCGTAAGTAACCCATGAATCCAACACAAAACTAGCAGGGTTTCATACTAGCATTAGGTTATGATACTCACTGAAAAGATGAATTGACAATGAGGGGCACTTAAATGACATATAGGAACGCAAAACTTAGCAACAAAAAAATAAAAGGGTTATCTGTGACGAATGAAAAGCAATATTGTATGTGCACAGGGCCTTGCAGGCCATTGGTATCAACAACGGCCTCTCACACGACCCTGATTGTGAGGTTTGTAGCTCCAGCCTTCCAAGGCATTTTTAAGAAGCTTTCTACCAATAATGACACAATATTTCGAATAATATGGGAAAATAAACAAACCAAAACAATAAATTAATAAATAAATAAGAGGAAAGGACACAACTCTATGCCAGGCTAAGCATGACAACTGCTAGCACCTCCATTCCTTTACAAGTTTTCCAAGACAAAAAATACTGACTATCCAGTTGCCATAGCTGAATAAAATTACTAACCAAAACTTCTGAAACATCCAGAGGGTGAGGATGATAATAAGCACTTAGAAAAATATCTCTTCCTATTTCTGAATAAAAGCAAGAAACTAGGCACATGACCATAATACAGAATAAAAATCCAACACAAAGTTATAGTCCACAATAATGATGTATGCACTATGCACCCTAACTAAATTAAGGTTGGCACTACATAGTAGTCTTGAGTGCTATACTGTTTGAGGCATTTCACCCTCAATGTAACAATGACACAATTACTGCACCTTCCAGGTGGTGGCAGTTTTCCTTTGAATATTTCTGGTTAAAATGACCATTGTAATAATATCACCAATCAGTACAACATGGACTACCTGTTTTCCCATTCCCTTTTCTCATAATAGAAATAGCACCATTGCACTTCCATTGCCTAACCCTCATTTAGGAATTTGACAGTGAAAAAGGGACCTAACTTAGGCACATGGACTTTAAAGTCTACTACAGTTATTAGGAAAATTGAACTAATATGCAACGTGGATTTAAATTATATCTCACCATCACGAAAGACAGACAGCCGATGTAGTGTTGGCATTTTTATGACAAATGCAAAGAGATCATCAATGATGGTGTTGAGGAATTTGTATGTCATCTGCCTCCAGGGTAGATGGGCCACAGACTTCAGCTTATAATTTATGAACAATTGAGGGCACATCATTATAAAACCTGCAATAATGAAAATCATTTTGCATATCAGTGTCAACGAGTAAAGAAAAACATTTTTTTTTTTTTGATAAGTAACAAAAAATTTTATTAAAAAACACACAGCCCAGTACATAGGAAATGTACAAAAAGGCAAAAACATCAAGAAACCAAATTACAATGATCTAGCAACACAGGAAGGGAAAAACAAGAAAAAGATGGTAGAACAAGGCACCATTCGAGAAGAGTAAAAAAGAAGAAAGACTTAAACTCAATCATGGACCATTCACGACCCTCAAAGCTTCTAGAATTCCGTTCCCGCCAGATACACCACATCAAACAGTGCGGCACAAGCCTCCAAATAACAATATTACAATGACGCCTGAATTTGCATGTCCAACAATCCAACAAATCCACTACCCTTAGAGGCATCACCCAACATACCAACAAGCAAAAGATCATACTCCACATCTCAAAGGCTATAGGATAGTGAAGGAGGAGATGATATACAGATTCCCCACACCTTTTGCATGCTCTGAAAGCTCTTTTGACTCTTAACAGAATAAATGATTATGAAGTTCATCATAAGCCATCAAAGAAAATTTAGGTAAAAAGAGGCAAAGATTACTAATCAGGCTCCCAACAAGAGTATAATTTAGAGTTAATGATCCAGTAATGCCCAAGTTGGATTTTTTTTTTCTTTTTTTCTTTTTTCTCTCCATATATTATAGCATAAACAGCTCAATGACTTAACAAGTCTAGGAAGAAGAACCAATAGCAATATCAACACAAGAAGTTTTGAAGGAACAATCTTACCAAACATGTACACACAGCTAGTCAATGAAGAAAGGATCCAGGAATACCAGCTCCTGTGGCGCTCGTACATGAGTGAGTAAATAGAGGAACATGCAACAAGTAAGAAGAGCACATAGGACAAATACTTCATTGCCATATCATCATACTCCTTTGTCTTATTTTGTGTATAAGAATCACGATTCCGGAACCTCAACATAGGTATTCTCCCACTTCTATCAATCTGGGGATTAAAGAGAAAATTACAAAATTCCCCCATCTCGTAATAAGGTAACTGAAATATTCGAAGCAGTATAAATAGCTTCAGTGCAGATATGATATTAGCAAGCATCAAATCCGTAGCTTTCTAGATATTAGAAGATTACTACATTGAAGGACATGCACACATCAAAATGCTAAATATATGACGTGCAGTGCTAGACACGAATTATCGCACACACAGACAGAACCTCGTTGAGAGCTATTGAAACTACTAAAATTATTTTTAGAGTCAGCTTTCAATAGAGTAAAATGGAAAGCACAGTTCTTTTTCCTTTTTTTTTTTTTTGGTTATTGTTTTGCTGCATTTACTCAGAAGAAAGATTTTTCTGTCATCGTTATCATTATCAATTCATCAAAAAAAAAATTATTTCTTTTGTTCTTAAAGCTGATTTATTTATTTATTAGTTTGGAATCAGGTTCTAGATATGGTATGGCAACACAATTTTGTTTATAGATGAGAATTTGAGTATATATACATAAAGTAGCTGGGAAATTTAGTACAAAATCAATCATACATAATTTCAGGAATGTACACAAATATGGAGTTCTATTTTGATAGATGATTAAATTGAAATGTATTAAGTAATGATTATTTTATCTTTTGTTAACAATGAATAAATGCTAGTTTTATTTTTTCATGTATTAATTTAGTAGTGAATCTATATTTCTCATTCTTGAATGTTGAAATTTTTTGATTCATGCTTTGGCCCTCGCAAAAGGAGAAGTTTGAAAGTTGGCTAGCGGGTTGGAAGAAGCTATACCTTTCAAGAGGGGAGGGTGGTTGACCTTATTGAAGAGTACTCTTTCAAGCCTTCCTATGTGCTATCTTTCATTGTTAACCATTCCCACTTCATTGTTTACCATCCCCACAAGCGTGACAAATAGGATAGAGAAGCTGCAAAGGAATTTCTTCTGAGGAGGAATGGGGGATGACTTTAAACACTATTTGGTAGGATGGGATAAGGTCTGCACTACTAGGTTAGGGATTAAGAAGCTTACCACCTTTATCAAGCTCTCTTGGGGAAGTGATTGGTGGTTTGGGGTTGAGGAAATAAGTTTATGGAGATGTGTAGTTACCTTGAAATTTTGGGGAGTAGTGGAAGAGGGGAAGTTTGAAGCTAGTCAGGGGCATGCATGGTTGTGGTCTTTGGAAGAGTATTAGGATGGGTTGGGAGATGTTTGGTCAGCATATTCAGTTTGAGGTTAGAGTGGGGAACTGAATTTGATTTTGGCATGATTGTTGGTGTGGGGACCAACTCCTGAGAATTTCTTTTCTTGTGTTGTGCAACAGTTCCACAGATCAGGATGCTTCAGAGGAGTCTTTGTTGGTGAGGCAGTTTGAGGGGGAAAGGCAGAGTTGGGATGTTAGATTCTTCCAGTGCTTTAATGATTGGGAATTGGGCTTGGTAGCTGCTTTTCTTCATCTTCTGGATTCACATATTCCTCTTCATGAGGATGGAGACTGGAGGTTGAAGAAAAATGAAGAATTTGATATTTGTTCTTTCTATAATGCTTTGAGGGGGTCCAATTCTGTCACTTTTCCTTGGAAATGTATTTGGGGTGTTAAGGCCCCACAGAGGGTTTCCCTTTTAATTTGGACAACGGCATTGGGGAAGATACTCACTTGTTACAACCTTAGGAAAAGAAGCTACACTATAAAGGATTGGGGGTGCTGCATGTGCCAGTGTAGCAGGGAGGTGGTGGATCACCTTTTGCCTCATTGCAAGTAGGATTATCAGTTGTGGAGATATTTTATTCAATCTTTTGGGATCTGCAGGGTCTTACCGAAGAGAGTGATTGATCTTTTGTTTGGTTTGAGGAACTACATAGGTAAACATTCTTTGAATATTTGGAATATGGATCTGTTATGTTTGACATGGGTCATATGGCAGGAACGAAATAGACATACATTTGAAAATGCAGAGAGTATGGGAGATCAGCTTCTAGCAACCTTTGTACGCACTTTGTTGGATTGATATTGTGCTAGGGGTTTTATGACTAGAGATTCCATTACTTTGTTTTTGGAGTTTGTGTCCTTTTGTACATAACTTTTTTGGCTACTTTTCCTTTATGCATGAGGTAGTCTTCTTTTTAATAAAATTATTCTTACTTATAAAAAAAAAAAAAAGGATGAAATTCTGGTTCTGTCCCTGCACACACACATACTATCCCTGTCTATGTGAATCCAGCAAAAATTTAGTAGCAGCAAACAATAGGACACCGGGAAAAAGAAGTATCCCAAGCTTAATTAAATGGCAGACAAGCACATACAAACATGCTAACGTTGTGTTAAATCTAGAATAATGTGATATCAGGGGGCAAATTCTCATGCATGCTTAAAGCCAAAATAATTGTTTAAATCTTAGAAGAGACATACAAACATTAATAAACATAATCTTAATAACTAGATGATACCTCTATGTGCATAGCCTTCCCAATTTTCCAAAACTCAATACAGCAACCAATTCCAGAACTTGCAAGAATCATCCATGAGGTGTCGTTATCGAGTAGATAGAGGAAAACAATGAGCTGACATATAAAGCTCACAACAACAGACTTTGCAGACAGTCCTTCCATAGACTTATTTTTGTTCCAAAATTGGATATCTGCATAGGGACACAATCAGATTAGTTAGCATTACTTATCCTCAAACATCCAGCAGTGAAACTTAAAAATTGTCCTTGAACAAAAATTACAATTTTACCATTCTTGAATGCCAAGAAGTCAAACACTGAATGTAGTAAAGAAACAACCATTGTGATTGCCAGGAGGTATGGATTTCCTTCCAAGAACACCCTCTGAGAAAATTATCAGATAAAGAAAAAAATATATATTAAGTTTCATGGAAGGTACTAGAAGCAACAAGGACAGAGAAAAAAAAAAAGCTTCCAAACCATTATAGACAGTAACTACAATCTTTGATTCCATTCCATTGAATGACAACCCAAATTTCACTTCATAGAGTTATATGTCATCTTATTTCAACTAGCAAGCAGGTGACTGTTGGATGGGAAAATTCTCAAGCCAGAACATTAAGAAGATTTAGATTAACAAAAACTCTAGGATTAGAAGTCTTAAGGCTATTTGAAACACCTGTTTCTCTTACAATCATTTAATTCTTTCACATCTTCAAAGTTCCCCTCAAATGTAATCCAAAATACAATCTACCATTATGAAAATTTGTATAGTGTTCATCAGCTGAAATTCAGATTTTCATATTGATTTTATGGGATCATCTTTTTTTTTTTTTTTTTTTTCTTTTGTGTGTGTGTGTGGAACTTATACAAGCAACCAGTGGGTCCTGAACCATGACTTCACCATCTGCCTTGCTCTTACAAGGGGAGGAAACGCCATTTGAGATAGAGTTCATTGGCTAAATTGATTATGTCTTGTGCCAGAGAAATTTACTACAGTGATGAATAAGCAATACCTTTAACTCATCAGCCTCGCCTTCAAGCATGCTTCCATAACTACGGTGAATCTGGAAAGATTGGTCAATCTGCAGGAATAGTTGCCACTTTGTCATGCTTATGGGACCCACCTCCAGATTAAGTGGCAACTCTGTCACTGTCTCATTAATTTGTATCAACTTGTCTCTAAGTAACCAAAACTCATTGAAGAAAACGCTTGGGTAGTAGTTCCCTGTACTAGGCTCAACATTCAAGTCTGCAGATCTAAGTCAAGAAACTCAAAGCTATGATTATGACATCCATCTTCCCACTGTCTACTTAACATGCAGCTCCAGGCCTAGTAAATCAATAGTGCAACAGATAACTAAAGACAATGGGTTGCATCAACTATCTTGTTGCACATCAACATAAGTATGGAATTCACATTTACTATAATAGAGAAATGGTAAACCTAGCTGGAAGAGTCATAGGGAATTTATCATAGAAAATGGAAAGTATAGAGATGGAAGACATCAAAAGTAAATGCAGATTCACAAAAATAGGAACTTCAAGGATACAAGGAGCAATGTTTGGTGGTACAGCATTATGAGGGTATCTGCAGGTACAAAAAGGAAGGGGCAGGGGATAAGCAAGGTTAGCAACAAAGTTCATAAAATTGAAAAGAGAAAATATAGCAAATGAGATCACGTAAACCAGATGTTCAAACCAGTTGCACATTCAGTTAATACACTTCAAAGAAGATTTTCTTTGACATGAATCATTTTCTTTTGAAGTGCTAATACACAAAGAAAATGAGATAAGGTAACTTATTGAAAAGAAAATGAGATAACATAAATTCAGACACAAAATATTACAGCTAAGAAACTTTTAGGAGTAAAAACAAGATATCAAAAGGCAATATGGAAATGGGGAGGCTTAGATATTTTAGTTTTCTGACAATACTCACAAGAAACCATAACATTAGAATACATGGCTTCAAGCCTCAGATAAAACAAAAGATATGTGATTTCATCTCAACAACTGTAACTCCAAAAAACACTTAACTCACAAGATCATCCTTTTACCTTTTTTATGGACATTAGTAATTACAGTTCCAAAACTATCGTCTTACAATAAATAAAGGTATTCAGAAACAAGGACTTTGAGGAATTGGGTGTACCACAAAGACAAATCACCATATATTCAAGGAAAAGAAAAAACAAATCCTGGAAAGGTACCCAACTAAGATATTCAAAGTTTAATTGCAGTGGTAGGAATTTTACAATCAGTATAAAATCAATAATCTTTCTACCACATGCAAAATCTACTAAAGAACTGACACTCATAGAAACCATACCGTGTAAAATCATCTACTAAATTGATTGTAATATTTGGTTTCCAATAAGAAACCCACTCCACAGGTTTATCATCTTCAGAATCACCTTGAGTTTCATCAACCACCTGAAGTCAACATAAATTTCCATTAGAATATGAACCCCATATCGATAAGTGCCATCATAAGGAGTCTATAAAAGACATCCTGTTCAAGATACGCTAGAGTCCAAGAGCAACCAACGCCAAAAATATCATCTACAAAAGCTCCACAATTATACAGAACAGAATCATCTTTAACCAATAATTAAATCACAAACAAATTCCAAACCAGGAAAGGGGATCTCCTAGAATGGGATTTATCCTCTATGTGCATATAGGCATCTGGAGGGGCCTAGCACAGTCTTCTATAAGTAAATTTAACTTTATCAAGAAAAATATTACATTGGATACAAAAGGAACAATTCAAAGTATACCAGCCATATAGCTTTGAGTTCTCCTCTCAAATCAAGAATACAATGAGACTAAAAAATCACATATGTTTGAAGGCCTACTCCGATCCAACAAAAATAAACTTGGATTTCACCCTCTCAACACTCATCTCTTGTCCTTCAAAGATTCTCCTATTCCTCTCCCTCCATCTCCCCCACATTAAACATGAAGGAACAACATTCCATACTCTATTTTAAGAGAAATAGGTCTTTGGCGCCAACACTGAAGCACCCCTCTCACTGCTTCAAGCATCACCCATCTAATGCTAAACACAACGAAAATAGAAGTCCATAATTTCTGTGCTATATACCAATGCAGTAGCAGGTGCTCAACAATGTCCCCCACCATGTTTGCACTTGATACAATGACTCACAACAGACATACCTCATCTAATCAGGTAATCAATTGTATCTTCCCCAAAAAATTCATCCATACAAAGACAGCCGCCCTTGGAGGAGCCTTTGCCCTCTTAAAGCCTCATAGTATGAAGTATGAACAAACACTAAAGCATCCATTTTAAGTCTATTTCCAACACACCTGGTATTTCCTGCCCACCCTAATCCATGTGGAATACTGCTACTTAAAAAGATTAATAAAACACTCCAATTCCCAGTCCTAAGCAGGTCTCAGAAATTCTAGATTCCACTGCACCCCATCCCTCATACAGCTTCCCTAGCATTTTTATTAGCAGAGATCTGAAATAAACAAGGAAGTAGGGATGCCAGTTTATTCAGTGCAACAGGCATCATAACAGAATCTGACCCTCCCACCAACTTTAAACCCAAAAAATCTACCCAAGGATCCTACTCTGCTCTGATGGCCTTCCAGACTCTCAATCCTACAAGTTATGTGAACTAGATTTGCAGCAAAACTGCCCCTCTTCCTCCCTGCTTTACTGAACCGTTTCCTTTAATTTTCTTGCTCCTGAATGAATCTTCACGGCCATTTCCCCAACGGCCATTGATTAAACAGGTTCAATTTACTCTAATACCCAACCCTCTTTTACTTAAAGGTTTACATGCAGTCCTCTAATTCACCAAATATGTTTATACAGTGTATTATTATTGATGTATAATAAGTGTTTGCACATGACCCTCTGACAAAATCAGCTATTGACAATAAAGGGAGCCTCTTACATACGCAAAACTTGATAAATGTATGGCACTCATATGAGCATCCATACCAAAATCAGTTCAAGAAGAGAATGTTGTAGACTTCATAGATGATAGATCGAAGACAATAATCGTAGTTAAACAGTTGCAAAGGTAGAAATATGAGGTTTAGATATCTGAAACCAAAGCTCACTAGTAATGAGTCATCCTGAAGTTATTTATGACAGACTATTTAATAGTAAAGGACAAACCTTGGTCACAGTTCCACCCTCATCCGAATCTTTGTTCCCCAATAAACTCTTCTTTTTATCCGCTCTTGACTTGGGAAAGTATGCTACGATAGCTGAAATCGATGAAATGGAAGATATCTTTAATGCTGATTTGTTTTTGTTTTTTTTTCTTAAAAGCTAAATAAATATATAAAAACAGCCAGAGAGACATTCTTACAGTGTGTCCTTCCGAATGCAGCTAGAGGTTGGTACTCTGGATCATTTGGGTCGGCGGGGTAACCAGAGCGTGCAAAGTAAACGTGAGCATATAGACTCCCATTGTTCTTTACAGCCTGAAAAAACAAATATTATCTTCATATCTCCTACCATACGAACGTAGGGAACATTTGCCTTTTGCGCCCGTTAGAATCAGTTGCCGGCCTTGACGGGCTAAGCAGTTCCTAACATAGGAACTTATTGAATACAAACGACGACAAGTATTATGAATTTAAATTACAGGTAGTGGTACCTCAGACGGAGAATACTTCAAAGAAAGAGACCTGCTACTCTCCGATCCCCAAACAGCGTACGGAATATTACTTTCATGCCACAAAAGTGCAGCTTCATTCGCGAAATCATTGAACTTTTCGTGTTCCGAAACATAAAACCACATATCCTACACAACCCAACCACAAACAAATAATTAGCTTATTATTATCATGTAAAAATTAAACAGAAATTTGAACCCTAATTAATTAAGTCCTAACACCACCGAATAACAACAGTAATTCATCCACTTCTATCAAACCTAGACTCAAATTTTCAAAAACATAATTGCGAATAAAATAAAATAAAAATTGTAGATCAGAGAGAGAGTACGAGAGGCTCGGATTTGTGGAAGAGATTGGAGATGAGCTGAGAGGGTTCAGAGCCAGAGGGGCGTTTGGGAGAGAAGAATTTGGAAGCGAAGTACCAAAACACAGCCATCCTTATGACTCCGGTGATCATCGAAGAGAAACCACCTTGTTGTTGTGGTTGTCTTCGTTGCTGAACTTGCCCTTCGGCCTCTGGCGGCGCCATTTCTTTCTGCTGCTCTCCGATGCGAATGCTAGAGAGAGAATATGAGTGAGTGCGGGGTGTGTGTGTGTTTTTGCCGATGCGATGGGATCGAAGAGTAGAGGAGGAAGATATTTTTTTATTTTTTATTTTTGGTTTAAAATAGATGGGAGTATCGGGAATCTCTCTTGGAATACTGGTTTTATAGTTTAGTTTAACAAAACAACTCTCTTGTGCTGTGTTGTGCTGTGCTGTGTGGGTGGTCCCCGCAAGCCAAAAAAACACATCACAAACCCAATCAAAATGTAATACCATGCTTTCGTCAAAAAAAAAAAAAAATGTAATACCATGCTTTCGCCGTCTCAAACTGTGTCTCTATATTCAGCATTAAAAAAATTTTAAAAAAAATAGACTTTATGACACATCATTCAATATGTTTTTCATAGACAAAATTTAGATACATCACTTGAGGTGCTTCTTTTAAAATTTAACTAATATGTAGCCCGGACTACTGCACGGGAATGGATATATTATTAATCATGAGTTTATTCATATTTTAAAGGCTCAGTTAAGTCTAAATTCATATTATTAACCAGAAAAGTTCATTAACAAAACTTAACAGTATATATATTTTACACAAAAAGATGAACCTTAGTGACAATGTTTATCCAAAAGATCCATTCACACTTTTTGAATCTTCAATCTCTATTAGTGATTAAAATTTTCGAAGCTTAAAAAATTTAAAACTAAAAAAAAAAAAAAAAAAAACCTTAGAGTTGTACTCATTTTGTAGTTTTACAATAAGTCATTTTGTAACATGATGAGCATTTGTGTAAAACAAAAACCTCTGAAGTTCTATGGCTAATAAAAGAAATTCTCTTCAATCTCTTTTTATAGAAAGATGGGTTTGTGCGTGTTTTTATACATCCTTCATAATTGTACTATTACGAAGCAGGTCCAATAGATTTAGATTGGTATTACCGATTCCCAAAGCATGAGTGTTTAATGTGTTATTAATTTCATCTCATTGGCTTCTACACATGACAGCAAAATTAAAAATAATTAGATTGTAAACGTGTATAGTAAAATTGGACTCTAATTTCATATTCTAATTGAACAATTGGAATGATAATATATGATAATAACAACAATAGGAAAATTCAAATAAAATTTCGGATTAAATTGTAACAATCTGAATAAAAAAATTCCAGTAGAAAGACAGGGTAGAGTGATCCACTCCAAGAAGGCGACCAAATTTGCGTAAATATAGAATAATAAATCTCTCTCCGGAAAATTTATATTGTTCATAACCTTTACCTTCACTGAAAATTTTAGAAATATAGTGACTCACATCTGCCATCCAGATATCTACAGCCGGATCCTCTTCAATTCGCGTGAGATTCCATTGATCACTAAGTTCCTTTGCAGCCTGCAAAAAGTATCATCCATCGGTCCACAGCAGTGCTTTCTTCATTGTTATAGGTGTCAAACCTGAACAAAAAGCCAAATATAAGGATAGTGAATTTTAGGCATAATGTGCATCTAATCACATATTAGTAATTTATAACAAATGTAAAGATGCAAACTTTGTAAGTGAATAATAAACAAAACTCAGTGTCAGAACCAAGAAGAAAGCACTTTAATCTGAAACTCAGTGCAAATGTAAAGATGCAAACTTTATAAGCAATTTATAACAAAGATGCAAACTTTGGCTTTGCTATCTTTTTGGAAATTATACAATGTACCCAAACCAAGTTCTTATCACCGATATTAATCTATTTGGTTTTCATGTTTGACTACAAAATCAAGAAAAAACTTAATTAACACGGTAACTCATTTGACCCGATACATAGAAGTGGTTTTAATGAGAATGAGCTCACATACATTTAGCTACATTATGCAAAATTCAACTTCAATTTCACTGATATTAATCTCTTTGGTTTTCACATTTGACTGCAAAATCAAGAAAAAACTTAATTAGCATAGTAATTCACTTGACCCAATACATAGAAGTGGTTTTAATGAGAATGAGCCCATATACATTTAGCCACATGATGCAAAATTCAATTTCAATTTCATATTTTAAACATATGGCATAAAATTAGAACTCTAATTAGGAATTCTAATTTGGTATATACACGTGGCACACAATTAGAGTTCTAATTTGGAATTCAATTTTACACTCTCTCTGCTTCACCTATTATTATATATATAAATATATAGATTATGTAACTATTTAATCGAAACACTAATTAGTTTTCTTAAGAGAAAACACTAATCAACATTAAAACACATTCTATTTCCCACCGCATTAGAAAAATCCAGCCCTTTCTCTTTTCTTTCTGTTGAACTCAAGAAGCAACTTTCTCAGCCTTATCTTCTCTCTTTGCTAGAAATTAAGCACCCATACCTTCTTGAAAAAGAAAAATCAAACAATTGTGGGAGTGGTGTTGGGTTTGAAATTTGAATTGGAGGTGTAACTCCAAAGGTTTTGTTGACGGATTGAAATTATGAGTGACGAAAACATTAGACCTCAACACAAACTCACTATTAAACAAATTGGGCCTCCCATGATTTAGGCAATAGATAATAATTTTTGACCTAAGGGAAGAGGGTCTCTAATTTACAAACCTAGTTTACAACATGGCCAAACTTTATGGCCTCTTTCATGAATGGTGTGTAAAAAGAGAAAGAACTTTTGACCTCATCAATGAGGGGTCTAAAAAGGCAGATTTAAAATAGTATGGAGCTCTTAATTGAGAGACACAGTGCCAATCGATGCTTCCAATAAGGTGATTAGTGCATCGAAGAACCTGAAAGCTAATTGATGCCTAAAAAAAACTAATCTAACCAATAATATGTTGAGAGTTGCTTATTCAAACCACCAATGACAAATTCAAACCAAGAAGATCATCAACCCAACAGACCTGCGAACTAACAAACCCACCATGCCAGCAAACCATGGGTTTCTCACACCATTCGAAATAGAATATGTTTTAAAGTCAATCAGTACATTTGTTAATTAGTCACATGTTTGAATTTTAAAATGAAAACCTAATTTGTTTTTTTCATTATTGCTATGGTTAATTTATTTTTAAAAAAATCAAATCATGCATTAGATCATTAATTTTTTACTCTTGTTTCAAAATTTTCACAGCACTTCAAAATGTTTTTAAGAGGTTTTTATCATTATCTAATATATGGAAAATGTTGACATAATGAATAAAATGTATGAAACTGATGTCACCTATTATGATGTTAAGCCTATGAAGTGGCATGAATTTTATTAATTAAGTTAATATTTTCCATCCATAAGTCGACAATAAGGATATTTTTAAAACAACTTTGAAAGTATAGGGACTAAAGTCTTTTTTTTTTTTTTTAATAAGGATAAATTTGAAACAAATGTAAAAAGTTACAGACCAAAGGTACAATTTAACAACAAAAAAAATTCAAGTGAAGAATCCCTTTAATGCATAAATTATTCATTCAAACCCCAAATGCTTAGGTTTTTTCCCCTCATATCCATATACCACCAAAAGCCCATGAGTTTGTATGTAAATTTTCAATTAAAACAAGTGAACATCTTGTTACATCATTTAAAATCAAGTACTATTATTTATTTAGTGTGCTGATATTTTAAAATTTTTGTTTAGAAACTTTTGATAGATGCCGCATGTCACTTAATGGCCTTAACCATAATTTACGGCTAAACAAGTTGTACCTTGTGGACTAGCATTCGATGACCTAGTTTCATTGATGGGTTAAGACTTGTCCCCTAACATACACGGGGGGCGCTACGTTGATGGCAGGGGATTCAAATGAACCCCCTGACCTAAAGAGAAAAAAAAAATTTATATAGTGTATTTTTAAATTTTTTTTTTGTTTTGAGCCCCTAAAATATAAACTTGAACACCCTGACCTAAAAAAAAGAAGAAGATGAAGATGAAAAAAAAAAAAAAAAATCTTAACATAGGATTAGAGAAATGTTTGTTTTGCATTGGACGAGATCATTTTTTCACAGCTTTGCAGCAGAGGAGGTCCCTCTATCACGATGGCTTCTAGTGGTGGCCATGCTAGTTGTAGATAGTAGAGGAAACACTCATGGGCTATGGCTTGCTGGCGATCTCCAGAGAGAGAGAGAGAGAGAAATTAGTTGGTCAACAGTAAAATAGAAAGAAAGAAGTATTAAGATAGGTGGGGAAATTAATTGGAATGACACGTTCTACTTTGCTACTAGTCTTAATTTATTTTTTTAGAAAAATCAATATATTGATAGATTGCCATGTTGTGTACATGCAACCAATTTTTTTTACGGTCAAATATATGAACAAAACAATGAAACAACATCAAATAGATGACCAACTAAATTAATATTTGCAGATTTTTTAGAATGAAATATGTATAGTAAATATATAATTATAAATTACTAAATTACTAAATAACTATTATAATGTCATCTAACCAGGAATCACTCATTTTTTTTCAATTTTTTGATTGACCAATCTAATTTTTAAAACCATTGATAGAAGTATTGAAAGACTTAAGGGAAAACAAGGAGGTATTTTTTTTAAAACTTTTGGTAGATAAGGAGTTTAATATATTAAAATGGTGTACCGGCATACACGATTACTTAAATATTCCATTACATTAGTCAACTCAAAATATTCACTTGAACATAATTCAAAACCTTGTGGTTAATATGATGATAAAGACCAATAAATTGTCAAAATTGACCCTCCTAAAAAAAAAATTCCTGGAGCCGCCACTGCCTAACAAACCATTACTAATGGCTGAATGTGTCAATGCCTCAAGCTCAATAATAAAGAGACCCCACATGTGTGAGAGACCGGAACTTTTGGTGCTCTCAATCAAAAGAGAAATGTATCGGCACCTCTCTTTTTGGGGTTGATGTGGAGTCGCAACTTATTTTTTATTACAAAAAAATAAAAAATAAAAAATAAAACTAGAATGTACAATTTACATATCTGAAATTCCTCAACCTTCATTAATTGGATATACAAGTACAATTTGGTAGCCTTACAAGGCTTTGGTACTAAATACAATCTATATAATAACTACAAAGTTTTGATCTTAGATACAATCTACCAAAACAAAATAAAGCACTAGTTCTACCAACAAGATTCTAATGTCCTGCTAGATTACAGAATGGGAAGGTGTTAGGCACCCATTCTGCTTGGACAGAGTTCAGTCTTCTAGACTTTTTATTGTCACTTAAGTACCCTTACTTAAACAATAACATGCAATATGTTGTACGTATATTCTCAAATCTATAGTTAAATATTATACAGAAATCTTAGATCTGTAGTTCTTCTTGTGTGAAGATATTAAATCTGATTTTTTAATTACAAAAAAAATTATTTTTAAAGAAAAATTTCATATTAAATTTCAAATTATGAAAAATGATAATTTAAAAGAAAAGTTTTAGATCTAATTTTTAACAAAAAGGGAATAAATTTTTAAAGAAAAATGTCAGATTTGACTTTTTTGGTTAGGGAACAAAATGGATTTTCAAAAGAATTTTCAAATCTAATTTTTTTTAATTAAAAAACAGAATGAACTTCAAAGGAAATTACAAATTTGATTTCTTAATTAAAAAACACAATGAATTTTAAAAAGAATTTTTAGATCTGAATTTTTTTTAGAAAACATAATAGGTTTTGAAAAGGGTTTTCAGGTCTGATTTTTTTAATTAAAAGAGATTAAGTTTTTTTTTTTTTTTTTAAATCCAATCTAAATTTTTTATTAGAAAACAGAATAGGTTTTTGAAAAGGATTTTCAGCTCTGATTGTTTAACTAAAAGATAATGAGTTTTAAAAAGAATTTTCAGACCTGATTTTTTTTTTAGAGAAAACAGAATAGGTTTTGAAAAGGGTTTTCAGATCTGATTTTTTAATTAAAAGAGAATAAGTTTTAAAAAGAATTTTCAGATCTGAATTTTTTATAAGAAAACAGAATAGGTTTTTGAAGAGGATTTTCAGATCTGATTTTTTAATTAAAAAATAGAATGAACTTTAAAGAGAAATTACAAATCTGATTTTTTTTTTAATTAAAAATAGAGTGAATTTTGAAATAAAATTTCATATTTGAATTTTTTAGAAAATAATAGATTTTGAAAAGGATTTTCAGATCTAACTTTTTTGTTTAAAAAGGAATGGATTTTGAAAAGGATTTTTCAGATCTGAATTTTTTGTTAAAAAAAAAAGAATGGATTTTGAAAAGGAATTTTAGATCTTTTTTTTTTTTTAATTAACTAAGAACAATAGATCTAGGATTATATTATCTTTATCCTACATCTACATCTGCATCATTGGATGAATAATTTTGCAGGGGGAATTACTTTAGAGTTAGAGAGAGAGTTGAGTCTCTCTAAGTCCTAAAGAATTTTTTCTTAACGGAAAAGAAAATCTTGAAGTCAAACTTCTAGAGTTTTTTTTAATGTTAAGGGGCAGAGGGGTGCTAAATTTTAGATTTTCTCCTTTATTTGTAGAGGTGTGTCTGCTTAAAAAATAAGCTAAGGTTGCTTAGAAAATCAGCAGATAGATATTAGGTCAGGTTTTATCTCTGCCAATTGGCACTCCTTAGTGCTTGGCCTGGTTTCCTTTTCTAGTTCATTTTGGACTCTTTTTTGGGCATTTTTTGGGCCGGGATTTGCACTTGGACAATTTTCAAACTTTTATTCTAACTAAAATCCATTTTAACTTGATAATTAATTCCTTAAAAGAATAATTATTTGAAAGATAATTGCTTCTAAAAGCCTAATTATCAACAATTCCCACATTATCAAATTATCCCTTTATTCCTATGTAATCAAACTCATTTTAATCAAATTCAACAACCAATCACATAAACTATTTAATTAATTTTAATTACTAACCAATTAAAATTAATTTCAATTAATCACCCGTGATCGGTTTCACCCAAATGAAATGTATGTAGACAGTGAAAACTTGATCTCATGATATCTTTCAATCCGATGGTTGGACTTGAGAATTGAACATACCGTTGTGATCATTAGAATCTCAACATCATTTTTATGAAATGTGATGAATGATTTAATGCATGAAATGCAATTATGATTTTTGGGGTACTTAGAATGATCATTTCAGTCATCTTCCAAAATTAGATTATGGGTGCAAAATTGAGTGTCTCAATATGATTCACCTTCTAACAACTAAGCCAAGAGCAACCTAAGGCTAACATCATCAGCTGAACCACTCATGACCACGACCAAGCTAACCTAGCCACTCAATCCAAATATTCAAAGTAGCCTACTCTACATTTAAACCATGGCCTTTTCAAGCTAAAAAGTGTGGTTGAGATACTCTTAGCAAGTGTGAGCTATGTAGCAAATACCCTAATAGTAAGTAGGTTGGTAATGGTCAATCTTATAAAAACAAAACTTGCATTCTCTTATCAAGTGTAAGCCCAGAGGCAAATATCATCACTAAGTGGGCTTGATATCTCATAAATAACTTCTTTCTCTTAAGATACATTTTGGGCCCAATTCATCACCCAACTCGCAGTGTAGCCCAAGCCCATAGTGACACAAAGAAATCTTGGGAGTTGTGGTTTGGAAGTTTTTAGGTGTAACTCAGAGGCTCACCTAATTGACTAGTGGGTATTGTTGGTACCAAGGTTTAAGGTATCTTTTAGACCTATCAGGCAATTGAGGTGAGGAGTCCATTGTTAGCTCAGTTGCTAACCGATTGAGATCTCGGGCAATACCTAGGGTATTGCATGGTGTGCAATTGCTCAAATCTCAACCATTTATTAAATCCAATGCTTTAGAAATTGACACATCATTTATGCCATGTCAGCGATCCGTGTGCTCCTTCAACTAGTCTT
The DNA here is from genome assembly GCA_030445155.1 of Quercus variabilis. Taxonomy (NCBI): domain Eukaryota; kingdom Viridiplantae; phylum Streptophyta; class Magnoliopsida; order Fagales; family Fagaceae; genus Quercus; species Quercus variabilis. The sequence goes on along the minus strand of CP129454.1, from coordinate 36,498,439 downwards.
TCTGGTTTCAACTTTTTACACTCTCCTCTCAAATTTTCAAAACTTCAAAATATCTTTCTCTTCCATTACAGTATTTCACCAAATCTATTTAGGTATCCATGGCCAAAATTCCATGACTACAGCTAGCATCCACCGAGTCCCCCGCCACCACCACCGACAATTCATGCCCGTTAGCCTTCTCTTCTCTTAAAATTTATGTCTCTCTGTTTTCTTGTTCTATCAATCCCAGCCATGGCCAAGCTTCTCCTTGCAGCCACCACCTCCATCACGCGTCGAATCTGTCAACTTGGTATCAAAATCACTCTTGCCCAACTCGCCCCTCTTTATTATTATCTCTTTTTTATTTTTTATTTTTTGTATTTTGATGTTAACTATTTTGTATGTTTGGTTTTTTGTTTTTATTTTGTATTTGTTTTTCTAATTCTGAATTTACTTGTTGAGGGTGAAGCTAATGTGATTGTTGAGGGTCATTTTTGTAAAACAGGCCCAACTCAGCAATGCATGCAACAAATAGAAAATGGCAAGCATAGAATAAAACCATTAAGCCCAAGCGGTAGGAATAATGGATCACAGGCTCATAACATAAACAAATGGGTCTTGAGGAAGCAAATGGGCCCAAAGGGCTCGAAAAGAGAGAAATGACACCTATGGGCAGTATATGGTATGGAAAAGTGAGAATAGGCCGTGATAGGCCCAAGGCAATGTAAACAAAGAAAATAGGGGTTGATGGCAAGCCCATGAACCCCAAGGATAAGAATAAGGAAATTGGGCCGGGGAAGCCCAATCAAGTTAGTAAAATCCAATGGGAATGCAGAGTTAGTGAGTGGGCCGATGAAGTCCAAAGGAAGTAAATGGGCCGCAGGCCCAAGGGAAAATGAAAGAGGCACTAGAGCTCATAAGTAAGAACACCAGTGGCCATATTAAGCCACTGAGGGAAAGAATGGAACGGCAGGCCTGAAAAGAGGCCCAGCAGGAGCAAATCGCTATGGCAGGAAATGCCAAGTAATATGGTAGGAAGCCAGGGTAATTAAGAAGTAGGCTGAAAGAAATAAGAAGCCCAGTACCAAGTAAAGCCCAGCTCTTAGAGGGAACAGTGAATTATGCAAACGGCTCATGTAAAAGAACAAAGAAGCACGGAGATTGTGAAAACAAAGCTCTAGATCGCAGCAAACGTATGAGCAGCAGGCAAATTTTGAACATACATAACAAGAAGGCACGCGCAAGGCCTAGACACCACCAGCCTGTACCCAGCCAATATAAGACGTTGTGGGGCCATGGGTCAGAGGTAAGAGGTAAAGGGGGTGTGGTTTGGTGGTGGGGAGAGGGGAAAAGATCTATTTTGCGGTTCCTGCCTAAGCCCTTTTGGTAGATATGTCTTATTGGGATGACAGACCGCCCAAAAGAGGCAACGTTGAGGGGGGAACCGTTGGGTGTATGGCATGGAGAGAGAGAAAAAGCATTTACGCCATGGCAGGAGAGGGTGCCACGGCGGACTAACAAATAACACAAACCTGCCTTTGTCTAGCGAAGGTAAGTGGTACACAGGCGAGCTCCTGGGTGGTTGGCAAGTACACCCAGACCAGACAATGGCGGTTAAGGGGTAAAGTGGTAAAATTCGGTCATGGCAAGCCCTATAAAAGGACCCTTGCCGCGCCCTGTAAAGCAGATCGAAAAACAGAGGTAACGCGAAGTGAAAGGAAAACAAAAGAAAAAGAAAGGAAAGAAGAAAAGATTAGAGAGAAAACAGAAAACAAAAAGACAAAGTATAATTGGCATGCACCAGTAGGTCGGTTCCCTTCTCTCCCCCTCGAAATCCCACTCTCTTAAAGACGATTAAACAATAGTGATTCCTTTGGGCACTAATCATTTAGGTCCGATTCCCTCAAAGTCATTAATCCTCACGGAAGGATATTTTCTTAGGAGATTAGTTTTATTGAGAAAAAGTGTTCTTCCTCTTTGGTCTTTGCCACTACGGACCCAAACTTAACTTGATATTATTTATTTGATTAATTCATATTGTCATTTAATCTTTCACTTCTTTTGTAAAGCTATTATCATTACTGTGATTATCATAAAAATAGAGATTACTTGGTTATTTTCCATCAAGGAAAGATCACTATATCCTGTTTTCTTTTATTATTATATCTGCCTATCGTAACTTATTAAAAAACAGCTCTGCCTGTCATAAGTACTCTCTTGGCAGACGAGGCTAAGTTTGCGCACAAGCCAGCCCAAAGTGAGTTGCAGTTGGGCCGGTCTCAACTCTCCTACTCAGAATACCCAAACCCATCACCGCAGGAGGCAGCCCAGCCTAAAGCACAACACAAAAAAGGTCCATACATTAAATTGGCGACTTTACTGGGGAGTTGAGAAACAGTTTAGGGACAAGAGCCCTCGTAAAAAAATGCCTCCAATGTCCAGGAGCATGTGAAATATGAGTGTCGTGCCCGCACAAGCAGAGTCTTGGCCAACGACGCCTCACCAACAACAACCTAACCAGATGGAAGGTGCCAACAGGATGGGGGCTGGACCCCAACCTCCTCCAAGGATCCCCGCAGACATCGCCAACACCTTCGTTAAGGTGTTGCAGGCTTTACAGCACTCACAATAGCAAATGATGGAAGAAATCCATCAATTAAAGATGGACAAAACAAAGGAAAAAGGAAGCCAGCATGATCCAAGGCATGCGGCAGAAAAGACACTAGTAGGAGGTGTCCCATAGAACGCAGATCAACGTTTCATTACCATGGCTGAAGTAGCGGCTGGAGCATGAGAGAGCCAGAGGACCAAAAGAGAGATTCTACGCACGTAGGCCTCCATACCCACTAAGGGTGCTCAGTAAACCATATGATGACAGGAAGGGAAGTGTTGTTTAGCACGTAAGCAAGTTCATTGATATGCTTGGCCCTTATGCTGCAGATGAAGACTTATGTCTACGAGAATTTTCTAAATCACTATGTGACCGAGCTTACACCTGGTACATCGGTTTAAAGCTAGGATCGATCCCAACATGGGATGATATGATGGATGTATTTTGTACCAAATACTTTCACGGAGAGGAAACGGTGACACTTGCAACTTTGCAAGCGACTAAACAGAAGAATGGTGAAGACTTGATGGAGTACATCAAAAGATTTAGGGACATAACACTCGACTGCTATGACCATTTCGAAGAAAGGACGCTAGTGAAGATGTGTATAACGAATATGATCAAAGAGTATAAGGCAGTTTTAAAAAACCTCGAGATCTCTCAGTTCGCGCAGTTATTGCAAAAGGCGAGAAAAATTGCCTAGTCCGTATAGCCAAGCACGGACAAAAGAAGTGCCCTGCAAGCCATGGCAGTGTCCACCGGTGAACGGAGGAGAAAGACCGACAGGAGAGAGTATGATACTCCCCCGCCAATACCATGCACCTCAAAGGAGCTAGACGTACCGCTAGACAAATGAATAGCAAATGGAATTTTCAAACCTAACTAGGTTGCTAGGGAGCCCACAAAGGAGGAACGGAGGGACCCACATTTTTGTCGTTCATACAATTATGTCCAACATTCTACCGCAGAATGTTGGGCACTCCGCAGACTAATGCACTACAGGATAAAGGAAGGGACTCTAGAACTGTCCCAGCAGGAAGTCCAAAGAAATCCACTCCCAAACCACAAAAGGAAGGGAGTAACAGCGGTGGTAATTTGCGCAGTGGCCATTACCACTTTGCAACAGAGTTCCAAGTTCAAAAATTTGTTCGACTAGCTAGGACTCACAACAAAGGAAAGAAAGGTAGCCACGGAGGCTCTGGTGAGCATTGCCTCCGATGCAAGAATAGAATGTCTATCGGCAGAAATACCAGATGATAGGGCTTTCTTACAAGAGTCAACTGAAATCACTTTTAGTGAAGAAGATATGGAAGTGGGACACACAGATCACAGGAGGCCCTTATACTTGGCAGCGTCCATAAATCAAATCCCCAATAAAGAGAGTTTTGGTAGATACAGGTGCTTCTGTGAATCTCATTTCATTGAGCACTCTGCAAGTAGCAGGAATTTCAGAAAGGAAGATTCAGGGGTGCCCAATGGAAGTGACAAGGTTTGGCGAAAGGGGGGAGTACACAGTAGGCCACATTTAGCTGTGGTTGAAAGTAGGCCCCATAGCCTCTTTAGCACGGTTTCATGTGGTGAAGACAGAAGTATCCTATCACGTGCTTTTGGGGAGGTCATTGTTACACAAACACCGACTAGTTCCATCCACCTATCACTAATGTGTGAAAGGAAGATTGAATGGCAGAATGATACGCATAGCTGCAAAACCCTCACCATTCGAGCAGGCAGAAGCTCACTTAGTAAAAACTATGTTCTACGACCAATGGGCTCTATCTGGGGAAAGTTCAGTATCAAAGCCATGAGGTACCTTGGTGCCTAGGTGGGAAGATGTCCAGAATGACCCAGAACCCGATCTAAGGGAATTGTTGGCAAGAAAGAGGAAAAGGAAATAAGCGCCCACCACAAGATCTGATGACACACCCCAATGTGTTAGGATCCGAGGACCTGATGGCAGAATCGAATACAAATTATGAAGGCGCGTGGGCTTGCGATTGAAACACAGACGGGTCCTACCCATGAAGGGCAACATGAGAGTTTGATGTGTTGCGGAGTCCAAGAGAGTTCAGAGGAAGAAAGTGATAAGGAGGAAAGTGAAAGAGTTACGGCAGAAAAGGAGTTACAGGTTACGACAGAAGAAGAAATGGAGGAAGTTGACCTGAGGTCTGCTTCGCAAGGGCCGAGGCCCATCTCAATTAGTGCAAGTTTGACCAAAAAGGAAAAAACAGAGCTGGTATGGTTGTTGGAAGAATTCAAAGACGTATTTGCATGGGACTACAATGAAATGCCAAGGCTAGACCCTGGGTTAGTTGCACATACGTTAAATGTGGACCCACAGGCCAAGCCAGTAGCTCAACCTGCCGGGATATTTCACACAGAAGTAAAAGGGCAGATAGTCAAAGAAGTGCAGAAGTTGCTGGCCACAGGATTCATTAAGCCTATTCAACATCCTTGCTGGCTATCCAACATAGTACCGGTAAAGAAGAAGAATGGCCAGATAAGGTGTTGCGTAGATTTCAGAGATCTCAACAAAGCGTGCCCAAAAGACGAGTTCCCATTACCAAATATGGATCTATTGATAGATTCTGCGGCAGGAAGTGCCATGTTCTCATTCATGGATGGTTTTAGTGGGTACAATCAGATCATAATGGCACTAAAGGACACAGAGAAAACTGCTTTCAGAACACCTATGGGAAATTTCTACTATACTGTGATGCCCTTCAGGTTGAAAAACACAGGCGCAACTTATCAACGAGCAATGACGGCCATATTTCACGATATGATGCATCAAGAGTTAGAAGACTATGTGGACGACATAGTGGTTAAGTCAAAGAGGAAAAGGAACACTTCCATGTGTTAAAAAGGGTGTTCGAAAGATGCAGAGTCTTTAAATTAAGAATGAACCCTCTTAAGTGCGCATTCGAAGTGTCCTCTGGGAAATTCTTGGGTTTCCTGTTACAAAGTTTTGAATGGGGAGAAGCGCAACAGACAGCCTTTAGGAGGTTGCAACAGATCATGATGAACCTCCCCACAGTACAAGCCCCAATCCATAAGAAACCATTACTACTTTACATGGCCACCAATTCATATGCCATTGGTGCCTTAATCGCCCAAGAAGATGGAGGCGGCGTCGAGCAACCAGTATACTACATCAGTCGCGCCCTAAAAGACGCAGAAACTCATTACCCAAGGGCGGAAAGGGCATGTTTGACTATTATGTATACCTCACAGAGATTACGCCATTATTTCTTGGCCTACGAAGTATGGCTAATGACCAAGTCCTATGCCATCAAAGCTTTGCTACAGTAGCCAATCCTATTTTGCAGGATATCCCAGTGGTTGTTACAATTGTCATAGTATGACTTGAGAATGGGGGCGCCTAAAGCAATGAAAAGCCAGGCTATAGAAGACTTATTGGCACAGTTTCCAGGAGAGGAAGAATTTTTACTGGACGATGAAGTCCCGGGGGAAGTAGCTATGGTGGAGGAGCTTAGAGAACAGTGGATAATGAAATTTGACGGGTCTTCTACTGTCCAGTCTGGAGGGGTTGGATTAGTTTTATATCATAAAGAAGATAAAGCAGTAGCATTATAGTTCAAGTTGGAGTTCCCCTGTTCAAACAACATGGCAGAATATGAAGCCTACTTAACTAGGCTGGCCATAGCTCTTAAAATGGGAGTTAAGCATTTGAGAGTACTGGGTGATTCAAACTTGGTAGTCTGCCAGACCAAAGGGAGTTTCTCCCTAAAAGAGCCCAGCCTAGCGTCGTACAGAGCAATGGCCCTGAAAATGGAAGAAAAGTTTTTAACTTTTGAAATAGAACATGCCCTAAGGAACGAGAATCGGTTTGCCGATGTGTTGGCCGTACTAGGTTCGCAAATAATGTTTAAAGGGGGGAGCACCAGAGTAGAGGTCAACAAGAGAGAATAATCCATAATTGAGATGTTGAAAGAAAGGTTCCAGGAGGAACACTGCGAAGGGGATTGGCGGATACCCATGAGGGAAGCTTTGACGGGAGAAGAAGAAGCCATGGAACTAAAAATACTCAAAGACTACGCCCTGGTGAAGGGAGAACTGTACCGCAAGATGCCAGGTGGAGTCTTGTCCAGATGTGTGGGGCAAAAGGAGGCCTAGAGAAAGTTGAAAGAAGTATATGAGAAGACTTACAGATCCTGCGGAGAGGTCAGCCTTTATCGCAGACTTCAAAGGGCAGGCTTTTATTGGCCAACCATGGGTAAAGATGCAGACCAAGTCTAAACCCAGTGTGGGAACTGCCAACTTGTGGCAGACAGAGAAGAAAGTTATGCTGTGTTCGTCAGCGAAGACTGGAGAAGCCCATTTATACAATACCTGACAGAAGGCATCCTACCGCAAAAGCACAACGAAAAGTATAAGCTCAGGAGGTTAGCAACGCGTTATTTTTTGCATAATATGGTCCTTTTCAAAAACGGGTATGATGGAGACCCCTTGAGGTGTTTGGGCCCGAAGGAGATGAGAGAAATGGTAAAAGAAGTACACTTAGGAGAGTGTGAGAAACACCAGAGAAAGAAAAGGCTTTACAGATGCCTGCTACAAATGGGATACTACTGGCCTACCATGAAAAAGGATACTGCAGAATTTGTGAAAAGATGCCACAGTTGCCAAGTACAAGCCAATTTAATTCATACTCATCCACAGAATTTGCATAGTATGGTCACACCATGGCCCTTCCACACTTAGGGGCTTGACTTGGTTGGATCGGTGAATCTGCCGTCACGAGGGTATATATGGATACTAGTAGCTACGGAATATTTTACCAAGTAGGTAAAGGCAGTACCACTTCATAAAGCCACAGGAGGAGCAGTGACAAACTTTATCAAGGAAAACATAATTGAAAGGTTTGGAGTTCCTCACAGGATCATCAATGACAACGGCACACCTTTTGTCAATAGTGATGTGAGGAAAATGCTAGAATTCTACCAAGTCAAGCATCACCGGTCATCGCCATATTACCCTCAAGGAAACGGGCAAGCAAAGGCAACGAACAAAACTCTTATAAAAATTATCAGTAAAATGAGCGAAGAGTATACACGAGGATGGGCAATGCACCTGCCAAACGCTCTTTGGGCTTATAGAAGTTCACCTATGTCAGCCACAGGTTTTTCGCCTTTTTCCTTGGTCTACGAAATTGAAGTAGTGAGCCCAGCAGAGAAAATGACTCCATCCCTGAGAGTCATGCAGATGCAAGAAAAGGAGAATGAAGAAGAAGTCTTTGCGATAGAAAGGTGCGAAGACCTGGAAGGACCTGATGAAAAAAGAGAAAAAGCCCAAGAACTCAGCTGCAGATACAGGTAAAAAATGACTGAGTCCTATGGCAGGATGACTAAAGAGAAAGTGTTTGCGGAAGGACAACTAGTCCTAAAAGTGGCAGATTATGTTAGGAGAGGCCTGACAGGACCATCGAAGTTTGCACCAAAGTGGGAAGGAACCCTTGTGATAAGAGAGGCACATCCAAGTGGATATTATCGCTTGACTCAGATTGATGGTAGAGACTTAATGGACCCCATCAATGGTAAATGGCTAAAACGCTACTATGCCTGAGAAGAAAAGCCATGTGATTATCCCTTTCTTTTGTTTTGCTGAAAAAGCTGTTATGTTTCCTTTTACTTTGTTTTTCGTCTTTCAAATGATTATGTCACAAGACAAAATTTTGCAACTTGCTTTCATGATGATGCAATGAAAAGCACGAAGTATTTATTATCATATGTCACAGCAAAAGCAAAAAAAGAACAGTAGCAAAGTATAGCATCATAAGTGTAGCATCATAAGTTACAAACCCAAACTGTGGCAAACTAGCCCAAATAGGTACTATAGGAAATATAATGTACTAAACAGAGTAATAAGGTGAAGGAAACAACAAAACAAAGAAAAAATTGCATTATCATCAATCCAGAAATGAGTGGCTGATCTCCAAAACGACTAGACCCGCCTATGCTAGAAAAAAGGTGCTCACGACGGCCCTCCAAGTCTACCACTTCCTTTCTCAGAATCTCGAAGCGTGAGCCAATAACATTAACATTAGGCTGGACTCTCCTCATAAAAACAGCTCGAGCAATCTCTCGAAGGTGGTCTAAGATAAACTCCACAGTAAAGCCAACACTGACGAGCTCCTGCACCGCAGCCCTCCACTGCAGGATCCTTTCGGTGGAAACTGTGTCAACAAAATTGTGTTCAATATCATTCAGCACACTCCCCAACATCTTTAAAAAATGCCCTCTAGTAGAGCGACCAAGTCGGAATCCCTGCATGAAATCCCTACGGTTGCTATAGAGTGTCACCAATCGAGAAGCACAGTCCTCAGGGATTCTGAAGCCATGAAAATCTATATAAGGAGGTCCAGAGCCCCAGAAATCTACAGGTCCAAGATCATTGACTTCAGGTTGGTTAAAGCGTGCAAAAAAGGCTGCAGCCTCGCGCACAGAATCTGGAATAGTGCTGGAACCATTGCCCACTTCAAACTGAAAAGGCACTGTAGGAGGTGGACCTATTAAAAGGGCACAAGGTTTGAAATGAGAAACCTTGGTAAAAAAAAGAAAAAAGATAGACCCACGGGGAAGAAGTGAAGGAAGAAAGAAGGAAGAAGAAAATTTACCAATGCTAGCAGGAATGGGGGTTGTGGGAAAGACAGAGACAGGCACAGAAGGAACGGTAGAAACGGACGCTGTAAATACGATAGAAACTGGTACAAAAGATGTGGCAAGAATAGGTGTTGTGGGCACGACAGGAGTAGCTATCGCAAACACCCTTACGTCTGCTACAATTCCTAGCCCCTCAAAGGTCTCTGCAAACAGAGAGATAGATATGCAAATAAAGGGGAAGAGTAAACTTAGCAAAAAAGAGGAGAAGAGTGAACTTAACGAAGTATGAAGAGAAAGGAAGGAAGAAAGCACATACCCATTGTCTCAGGTGGAACACTCTCCTCTTCCTCAGATTCAGAAATCCTCCTCCCCAGGATGGGCTCATCCTCAAGATCCTCAAAAATCTCCTCAAACTCCTCTGAGGACAAGTCAGTATCAGGCCCACGTGTGGCAGAAACAGGAATAGAAGAAGGAGTAACTACCAAAGAAGAACCGGGCTTCACAGCCTGAAAAAGAGCAGCAAAGGGGTCACTGGTGGAAATGACAAGAGGTGTAACAGGAGTAGCCTCGATCTGAGTAACAGCAGGAGGGGTGGCGCCCTTTTGAACAGACAGTGTCACGGCAGGAGTAGGGGTGACCTCACTAACCTCCCTAGTATGAGTACCCTCATCCATGGGTACTGGTCTAGTGGGAGAGATAGTAGCCTCAATAGGAACTCCACGAGTAGCTGCAGAAGGGGCGGGTGTTGCAAACTCAGCCCCACCAAAAGAGCCCTTCGTAGGTGTGCACATGGGGCCGAAAAGCTCCTCTTCAGTAGGGCGATATATAGAAAGAGGCTCATGCTCATCCTAAAAGACGAAAAGAAGAAGATGTGAAGATAAAAATTTAAAAAAAAAAAAAAAAAAAAAAAAAAAAAAAAAAAAAAAAACCTTTTGGGTGAATGAGGTAACCAAAAGCTTATGGCAGACTGGACACATATGAATGGAAAAAGAAAAAAAAAAGAAAGAGAGAGAGAGGTGAAAGAGTAAGTGCACCTCCAATTCAGGTTCCTCGAGCATAATAGGATGGGCAGCTGACGTATCCTCCTTGTGCTTAGATTGCAAAGGAAGGGGGGATAAGAAACAGAGTCAAAGAAAGAAGTCAGCAAGCATGTCAGAATTCAGGAAAAGTAAAAAAAAGTATATGCAAGTGTACTTGAAAGACAAAGCAAAGGAAAAGTTTTTTTAGTGACGTACTCTTCGCTGAACGGCAGGCGCAGGATGGGGAGTTGTCTTCCTCTTATTGCCTCGTGTTCTGCTGGTAGGAGTAGCACCTATGGGAGGCTGAGGAGTGACAAACTTAAGCTTGCTAGCAAATTTAAGTTTGGCAGGAACTTTCTTGGCTGGTGCAGGAATGTTTATTACTTTAACCTTCTTTTCCCAACCTGGGGGGTAATCACCTGTATGCCAATACCATCCTTTCTTCTCCTCATCCCATTCAAAGATCGTGGATCGACTTTGTTTCCTGGCATAGGCCAACACGGTCTTGGAAGGAATGAGCAACCGAGGATAGGGAGAGACAACCATGCTAAGTCCCTCAGGAGGTATGAGAGAGAAACTACGACTGCCAGCCAACTCTTGCTCAAATGAGGTCATTACAGCCTGCCAATAGCTGTGCATAGTAGGAGTGCAAAGGCCCTCTCTTAGAGAACCAGGAACTGTGACCGCATTGAAACGCTGTCTCTAAAAATCAAAAGCAGCGTGCCACAAGAAAGGTCTAACTGAAGTAGGAGACTCTGCGAGGAAGGAGAGGTCATCAGGAATATCCTAATCCAACCCAAATTGTCTCCTTACCTGGTTGGCAGGATAATGGACAAACCTGACACCTTCATCTGCTAAGTAGGGCAACCATCCAGCATTGGTGGCCACTAGATAGGTAATACAAGTCTCATCAAAACTGACTAAAAGGGTGGTAGTACCAACAGTATTAACAAACGAACCCATTACAGAATCAACACAGGTATAACCAGAACTCAAATGTCTATAAGCTCTCCAAGAAAAACTAATACCTTCATCGAAGGACTCAACAACAGAATAATTGATGGGCTTCAAACTAGACCAACGAAAAGCTAGAGGAAAATCAGACTTGAATCTGTGCAGAAGTCAGTAATTACCTGCAAACAAGATTAGTACTTCTCTTTAGCAAATCTGACAGGCCTGCACTTCGCCAAATACTGGGCACAACACTCGAATAATAATTGTTGCAGGATGGTGCTATGTACAGAGAAAGTGACTATATGGCAGGAGCCAGCTTGGCTCTCGTCACTCCGCAGGATATCCAATTGAACATATAGATGCCCCAAAAACATGGGGACCAGCGGCAGACTCACTCCGACAGATATTTTTATGGCCAAACGAAAATACAAAGACTTTATGGCATAATGGGGATGGGACCCAAAGACAAACTTACAAAGCCAAAAAGTAATAAAAGCAACACGGCGGGCAACAGCAGAAAATTTGAAGGAAGAACTAACCCAGTAAGATTACTTAGCATTTCCGGCCATCCTTTTCTTCAACTCCACTTCAATGGCTTCTTCTTCCGGGGAAAGCTCAATGGTGGCAGGATCAACATCACCAAGGATCAGCAAAAGTAATTGATTAGCCACATCCTCAAGAGTAACTGTGAGTTCACTGCAAGAGAAGAGGAATGTGTGAGTGGTGGGGCACCACCAGCGAACCAAATGATGAAGGTTGTAGAGGTCTTAGAAATTGGAAAGACTTCAAGATAGGATGACAACCTTTAGAACATCGGCCCTCTAAAACAAACCCATGAAATCTGTGCCAGACAACTCGCTGTCAACCCACTCCTTCCAACCCGAGGTAGTGCCTGACCCAAACTTGAAATGGATGGGTACAGGAAGGGTGACGCCTTGACGAATGACCAAATTGTAAATGGAGGAAAACACCAGAGCCCAAGAAACATCAGGGTTTCGCCGGCAGAGAGCGAACCACATGTGGCCCGGCGGTGGTGACACATAATCGCTAGGAGTCTTAGGGATGTAGGGACTAATATGATACCAAGGATCGATCAGAGGGGTGCACTCACTATCTGGGTCAGCTGTGCCTCTTCTTCATCGGAGTGTTCCGAATCGGAGCACACAACCTCTTCTTCTATTTCTTGTCCAATCAGAGGATCTGAAACGACCCATTTCCCTTTATGGTGGGAAGAAACTTGAGTTTTCACCGGTGCCATGGCGTAAGGAATTGATTGGAGTAAAAGGGGAATGGGCGTTTGAAAAGAAGAAAACGGTGAAGGAAGGAAAACAGGCAGGATATTTTGGAATAGAAGGAGTTTGTGTCTGCGTTCGTGAGGGACTCTCCTCTTAAATACCTGAGTTATTCCCATTAAGGGGTCCAACAAGCTCGGCCGATCAGCCCATCTTTCTCCCCTCCATCCACATCAGGTCCGTCCACGTAAGGCCTTGTGTGAATAACGGGCTCGTCTCTTCTTTGGTTCGCGAACTATAGTTGGCCCGTACATTCACTCTAGGCATCCTAGCACGTATTTTCTCCCTTTCAGTTGCCCCCTCACTCGATGGGTCCGTCATAGATAAGAGAACGGACCCATGGGGTGACGGTTTTAAAACCTCAATCATGTTTTTATGACACCTAGATCCATGAACTTACACTCGTACATTGTCAGATTAGGAGTAACACATTTATGAGCCGTGCCAAGTGTCATCCTGTCAATGGTCGTTGTTTTGGAATGAGGTGTCATTTCGTCTTCCGTGCATACCTTTTATAAATATCGACCCTTCCGCCCCTCATTTTTCCACTTGTTACTGGAAAAAATTGTTAGAGCGAGTCCGTCTTATCTGTCAGAGAATAGTTTGTTCACTCCCATACCCATCGTCTACAACATCTTACTCACTCCGAACTTTTGGTAAGTAGTCTCCTATCCGTCCTCTTTTAATTTTCATTCTTTTTTTATCTCTCTTTTTTAGACTTTAAGCTCCCGTCATTCTTTCCAAATCCCGTCAGAGTCTTAGGTTTTGTCATTACCTGTAGGCCATGTCTAGTGTGTCGAGTAATCAGTCGGTTGTTCGTGACGGGGCGGACTACGAAGAGGTATACCCATCAGGTGCCAAAGACCACGACGCCCCAAGTGAGGAGAGTAGTCCGTCCTCATCCTCCTCGTCCTCAACAAATGAGGGCCTGGAGATGATCGAAATACAAGAGGGTTCAGCTGACGACGAAGAGCCGATAGTTAGATCCGTCGTGGGAGCTAATGGACTTAGGGAGTTCATCATACTTCTAGAGTGGATGGTACATGCCTTCACATCCACTATAAAAGAACCTCATTTTAATACCCTTAGGGCTTGTTACCAGATCCTAGACCACATCCCACTCCGTCTACCTTATATGTCAGAAAAATGTTATTATGAAGGAGTTGACGGAGTAGGTGTGTACGAACAAATGCTCAAGGCCAGCCTAAGATTTCCATTAAATTCGTTGCACCGCAAACTCCTAAAATACCTAGGTATATCCGTCAGCCAGGTGTCTCCTAATGCCTGAAGGGTTTTCATAGCGATGGAGGTTCTGTACGGAGCTATGTCGGACGGTGGGAGAAGGCTTACGATAAAGGAGTTCCTCCACTGCTACCTTCCGGATGAGATAGATAAGTTGAGGGGCATGTATAACTTTGTCCCTAGGAGCCCCGTCTTGAAAGTTATATTTGAAACCCCAGACTCAAATAGAGACTGGAAGAGCTGCTATTTTTTCATCGAAGGAGATAGTTGGATGTGTCCTCCAGGGGAGATGGACTTCATGCCTGTCGACACAGTTTGGGGCGTTTTAAACCCATCTGGTATGGCCCGTCGTAAATGACTCCGTGTAGTTAATTTAATTTTTATTGCGTTTTTAACGTCCGTCCTCTTTGACGCAGTTTGACGGTGTCCCCAGATTACTCTTGAGGAATTCAGCTTCCTTGAGAAAATTTTTGCAAAGACAAAGCCCGAGGAACGGACCTGGGCTAAGCTCGTCAACCTCAACACCATTCATTGGAATTGCGACTGGCCCGAACCAACCCCGACGACACTAAAGTACGAGAAGCAAACCCGTCTACGTAAGTCCGATGCCCCTCTTATTTATTTTTATTGTCATTATTATTATTTCTTAATCTGTCTACCTCTTTTAGAGATGGAGGATGCAAAAAGGCTAGCAGCTATAAGACTTCAGGCTGCAAAGAACAAAGAGGCTGGAACGGACCCTATAGGGATGGGCTCTAGCAAGCAAAGCCTTAAGAGGAAGCTGCCCGCGAAGGGTGACCGTGCGTCAAAACAGCCCAAGATCCCCTTGGAGCTAGTCGTCAGCTTGATGGCTGGGGGGAATAAGTTAATCACTCCACTCAAGCATAATGCTGGTAAGGGCCTAATGACGGGTCCGTCTGGTAGCCAGAAGAAGCCACCTGTCCTGCTTCGTGAGGGCTCCAAGTATGCCCTCGAGAGGCTGTCGTCCATTATTACCACCGACGACTACGAGGATTTGGGGAACCACTCGACGAAGGCGATGGGGGAGACGAGCCTCTTCAACATTGCTCAGGTAACTCCGTTGTCATACGATTCATCCGTTCAACCCTTGCTGCCCTTAATATTTTACTTATACATTTTGTTGTCCTTCAGGCTATGATCATGATGAAGGGCATGATGGGACGGTGTCTCAACCATGAGATGACCATCGGCCGGGTTCGTGAGAAAGCCAAGGCGTTGGAGGAAGAGCTACTTGATCTCAAGGCCTGGAAAGTCATCCAGGAGAAAAAACTTAAGATGGCCGAGACGGCCCGGGACGAATGTATCCAGCTGACGGACCGTTTGAAGAAGGCCTTGGTGGAGAAAGACGATGAGGTCCGTCAGGCGAAGGAGGATGTGATACGCGAGTACCGTGACTCCGACGCCCTGATTTCAGAACTGAGTCTGGTTACCATCCGCCGTCGCCATCACTGCCCCCGAGCCATCAATTGTTCAGCCCGTTTAGTCTGAAGATACAGATGTTCTTTTTTACGAGAACGTCCCTGTCCGCGAAGCTCCTGTAGATCAAACCATTGCGGACAGTCAAGCTAAGGATGCTCAGGACCATCCTGTTGAAGAGAAAGAGACCGCAGTAGAAGACTTGTAATAACTTAGCTTTGTTAATTAATCTTTTTTTTTTTTTTTTTGTATCAAATGTAGAACAATTTTTAATGCCCGTCATGTTTTTTGGGGTTTTATGGATACAGCCCGTTCAGTATGTTTGTTAAATTCTACAAGGTCTGTTGACCTTTGTTTTATTTTTGTGAAATGCATATGTTTTATTTTAAAGTACATTTCACGTTATCAGATGAACTTCGTTCTGTTTATGTGCTTCGTCCGTTCTTTTTTTTTTTTTGTTTGAGGATAATCCGTTCAGTCTTGCGGAATTAACTTATCCATCCATTAACCGTTTACCCAAGGGTCGTCGCCCCTTAAGATGATTTGTCCATTCTTGGGACTTTTCGAATTACCATTCGTTTAGAATGGTCCGTTTAGTACGTGGGTTTAGCCCTTTTTTAGTCCTTTGGATTTTAAGAGTTATCATCCTTTAGGGATGATCCGTTCAATTTTGTGAACTTTGCTTCTTATCCGTCCGTTGTTGTGTTTAAAGTTTATCACCTTTTTTTAGGGTGATCCGTTCATCTTGTGGCCGTTATTTTTGGCCCATTCATTATCTAGACTTAAAGAGTTACTACCTTTTTAGGATGATCCGTCCAGCTTGTGGACGTTATTTTTGGCCCGTCCATTGTCTGGACTTAGTAGTCACCATCCTTTTAGGATGATCCATCCAGCTTTGTGGACGTTACTTTTGGCCCGTCCATTGTCTGGACTTAATAGTCACCATTCTTTTGGGATGATCCGTCCAGCTTTGTGGACGTTATTTTTGGTCTGTCCATTGTCTGGACTTTAAGAGTTACCATCCTTTTAGGATGATCTGTCCAGCTTATGGACGTTATTACTCCGTTCATAGTTAACAAACATAGTCGAGCCTGAATATTCCTCTAATTTAATTAAGCGAAAACCATATGTTTATAATAAGTTAACAGTACATGCCCCTTTGGGCTAAAGAAAAAGAAATGCTTATAGAAAGAACTGAAAAAATAAAAAACTAGGAAAATGAAAAACTGGAAAAACGGGGATTGCTGGTGTTTTGATATCTTCACACCGTCTCTACTGGTAGTATTTCCGAAGATGCTCTATGTTCCATGGGTGCTATAGCTTCCGTCCGTCCATGGTTTCGAGGTGGTTGGTCCCCTTCCTCTGCCATGACGAGATCTTGTAAGGCACTTCCCAGTTGGGGCCAAGTTTTCCTTGTGAAGGATCTTTAGCCGCTCCCATTACCTTTCGTAGCACAAGATCCCCGATTTGAAAATCTCTGTGTCTGACTTTGGAGTTGTAGTATTTTGCCATGAGGTTCTGGTATCGGGCCAACCTCTATTCTGTTGTAGCTCGGACTTCGTCGACCAGGTCTAGCTGTAGCCGCAAAGCCCCTTCATTCTTATCGTCATTGTAGCTCTCCACTCGATAACTTGTAAGCCCTATCTCTGCTGGAATGACAGCCTCGCTTCCGTATGCTAGCCTGAATGGTGTTTCTCCCGTAGGCATCCTTGCCGTAGTACGATGCCCACAAGATACTTGGTAACTCGTCAAGCCAGATGCCTTTTGTCCCCTCGAGCCAAGTCTTGATGATTTTAAGCAGGGACCGGTTCTTGACTTCAACTTGCCCATTGGCCTGCAGATGTGCGGGTGACGAGTAGTGATTTCTGATGCCTAATTCTGAGCAGAAATCTTAGAATGCCTTGTTGTCAAACTATTTTCCGTTATCGGAGACAAGTACCCTTGGTATCCCGAATCTGCATATGATATTTCTCCATACAAAACTTCTGATGTTTCTCTCCGTGATAGTTGCCAGGGCTTCTGCCTCCACCCACTTAGTGAAATAGTCGATCCCTACCACCAGAAATTTCAACTGTCGTGCAGCCGTCAGGAGAGAGCCCATGATGTCTAGCCCCCATTGGGCGAACGGCCAAGGGGTTATCATGGGTGTCAGTTCCTCGGTTGGTTGCCTAATTAGGTTGCTGAACCTTTGACATTTGTCGCAAGTCTTGATGTAGGCTTGTGCGTCCCTCTGCATTGTAGGCCAATAGTACCCTGCCCGAATCAGTTTATGTACTAAAGATCGTGCCCCCGAATGGTTTCTGCAGATACCCTCGTGGACCCCTCTCATTACGTAGTCTGCTTCCTCGTGGCCTAAACACCTTAGGTATGGTCATGAGAACCCCCTCTTGTATAAGACGTCATTAATTATTATGAATTGCGAAGCTCGGACTTTCAGTTTTCTTGCTGCGTCTCTATCGTCTGGAAGCGTGCCTTCCTTCAGGTAGGCTATTAGCAGCGTAGTCCAATTGTATTCAGGATTTACTTCCTGCACTTCTGCCTCATTGTTAATGATTGAGGAATTCTGGATGAATGACAATACCTGATCGGGGGCCATCATAACCTCTGCGGAGGTGGCTTTTGCGAGCTGATCAGCACATTCGTTCTCCTCCCTTAGGATTTGGATGAATGTGACTTGGAGGGTGCCAATCTGTCTCCTAACCTCCTCCAAATATTTCTTTATCTTTTCCCCCCTACACTCATAGGCACCGCTAATCTGACTGACTATTACTTGCGAATCACAATGTACAACCATGGCCTCGGCACCTGCCGCTTTCGCCAGGTCTAATCCTACCACCAATGCTTCATACTCGGCCTCATTATTGGTTGTTAGGAAGTCTAGCCGAATCATACACCTGATTTTCTCTCCGTCAGGGGTTCGAATTACCACTCCGGCGCCTCTAGCTTGCTTGTTTAATGATCCGTTCGTGTGGATGTTCCATTATCTGAGGGCTTGTGGCTCCTTCTGCTCTGTTTGAGTGTATTCGGCGATGAAGTCCGCTACTGCTTGGCCTTTTATTACAGTTGGCGGCTGGTAACGTATGTCAAACTCGCTCAGCTCTATCGCCCACAGGGCTATTCGTCCGGCAGCTTCAGGGCTGCTCATTGCACTTTTTAGAGGTTGATCCATTAGGACGATGATGGTGTAGGCTTGAAAGTACAATTTGAGCTTTCGAGCTGCGGTTACCAGTGCGAAGGCGAGCTTCTCTATATGGGGGTACCTCTCTTCAGCCCCCCGAAACCCCCTACTTATGAAATAGACGGGTCGCTGGGTTCCTTCCTCTTTTCTTACTAAGGCCGCACTCACTGCTACCTACGAAATTGCTAGGTACAAGTAGAGGTCTTCTCCTGGCTTGGACGGGCTGAGCAAGGGTGGCGAGGCGAGGTTTTTCTTCAGGTCTTCAAATGCCTTCTAACAGTCATCCGTCCATTCGAATGATTTCCTTAGGATGCGAAAGAAGGGTAGACACTTGTCCGTCGCTTTGGAGACGAACCTGTTCAAAGCTGCAACTTTGTCGTTCAAGCTTTGCATGTCCTTTACTGTCCTTGGCAGTTCCAGCTTCATGATGGCCCGTATCTTCTCTGGGTTGACCTCTATTCCCCATTGGGATACCATAAAACCCAAGAATTTTCCCGCCGTTACTCCGAATACGCACTTTCTTGGATTCAGCTTCATGTTGTATGATCGTAGGGTATCGAATGTCTCCTGAAGGTCGCTTAGGTGATCTTTTTCGTGTGGGCTCTTGACCAGCATGTCGTCAACGTAGACCTATACGTTCCTCTCGATCTGGTGCGCGAACATTTTGTCCATTAACCTTTGGTACATTGCCTCAGCGTTCTTGAGTCCAAATAATGGCATCACCTTATAGTAGAAGAGTCCTTGGCTAGTGACGAAGGACGTTTTCTCCTGATCAGATTCCTCCATCTTGATCTGATTATAGCCTGAGAAGGCATCCATAAAACTTAGGAGCTGGTGTCTAGCCGTAGAGTCGACCAGTGCATCTATCCGCGAGAGGGGGTAGCTGTCCTTTGGGTATGCCTTGTTAAGGTCCGTGAAGTCGACACACATTCGCCACTTCCCGCTAGCCTTTTTGACCATGACCACGTTCGCCAACCACTCCGGGTAATATACTTCCCTAATGAAACCCGCCTCGAGTAGTTTTCTGACCTCCTACGCTATCGCTCTGTCCCATTCGTAAGCGAACACTCATTTTCTGCCGGATGGGCGGGGTTGAGGGATTCACGTTAAGCTTGTGTACTATGATAGAGGGATCGATCCCGGGCACGTCTTCATGGCTCCATGCGAACACGTCTTGGTTCCTCCTGAGGAATGTTGCGAGGCCTGGCGCACCGGCTGGTAGGCTAATGTCCCTATTCTGGTCGTTTGCTCTGGTTTTGACTCGTCGAGTGTTATCTCCTCCAGCTCTTTGACCGGTTCTGCGACCGTCCGCTGCTCTTCTACGCACATTGTCTGATGATGATCTTCCATTTCTAGCATGGCAGCATTCTCAGGCAGTGACCTGATTCCCTCGCAATTCCCCAATCCCATAGTCCGTTGGGAACTTAATCATCAGGAGGTATGTTGATGTTGCTGCTTTCCACGAGTTGAGTGTGGGCCGTCCGAGAATACCATTGTAAGCGGATGAGCAATCTACCACGAGGAACATTACATTCCTAATGAGTTCTCGCGGGTAATCGCCCACTGTTACCGAGAGTGTGATAGAGCCTATTGGGAATACCCATGTTCCTCCAAAACCGACAAGTGGAGCACTCGTCAGTATCAATCGTGCTCTGTCGATCCCCATTTGCTAGAACGCTGGATAGTATAGAATATCTGCCGAGCTGCCGTTGTCGATTAACACTCGGTGGACATTGTAGTCCCCCACACATATGTTGACAACCAGCACGTCGTCATGCGGATGATGGAGTCTCCTTGCGTCTTCTTCAGTGAATCCAATGATAGGGCTTTCCATCCGTGCGGTATTAGGCGTAGAGCCTGTTAGCTGGACGTTCAGGACCGATCTGAGGTATGTTTTTTGAGCTTTTTTGGAGGAACCAGTAGTCGCGGTTCCTCCCACGATCATCCTTATTCTCCGATGGGGGGTCTAGGATGCTCGTTATCCCGTCGGGGGGCCGGCTCTTGGCGATTGAGACCCACTCTCTCTTTGTTGACGAATTTCTGCAACTTCCCTTGTCTAATGAGGGCCTCAATCTACTGCTTCAAGTCGTAGCAATCGGCTATGTCGTGGCCGTGATCTCGGTGGAAACGACAATATTTGTCTCGCGGCCGCTTGCTTGGGTCGCTCTTTAGTTTCCCCGGGAACGTCAGCGTCCCCTCGTCTTTGATTTGCATCAAAACTTGGTCAATCGGGGCGTTTAGAGGGGTGAAACTTATGAACCTTCCTCCCAGGGGCTTAGGGCGCCTTTCGTCCCTTCTGTCTCCTGTCCTTGGTCTTTTCTGCCCTTGATCCTGACGCACGTCCGTCTACCGTTCCCTCTTCCTGGGCTTTTCCTCCCGTGCTAGTAACGTGTCTTCCGCGTTCATGTACTTAGTGGCCCTGTAGAGTACTTCTGACATGGTTTTGGGGTCATTTTTGTATAGTAAGAACAAAAACTTGCCCTTCCGCAATCCGTTCGTGAAGGCCGTCACCAGTATTTTGTCGTCGGCTTCATCGATTGAGAGCACTTCCTTATTGAAGCGGGTTATGTAGGATCTTAACGTCTCGTCCTCTCTTTGCCTGATGCTCATTAAGCATGCTGTGGATTTCTTGTACTGGTGTCCCCCTATAAAGTGCGAGGTGAACTGAGCACTCAACTCTTTGAAAGTGCTAATGGAGTTCGACGTTAGCCGACTGAATCAAATTCTCGCGGGACCCTTCAGTATGGTTGGGAAGGCCCTGCACATGATTTCGTCCGATACCCCTTGTAGATGCATCAAGGTCTTGAATGTCTCCAAGTGGTCTAGGGGATCCTTGACTCCATCATAGCTCTCTATCTGTGGCATCCAAAACTTGTGTGGTAGTGGAAAGGAGTTAACGGGGCCGGTGAATGGAGAGTCAGTCCGGTTCACTAGGTCGTCTAGGTCGCTGGACACTCGTCCCTTTAGGGCGTTCATCATGACCTCCATCTGTTCTTTCATCGCCTGCATCTCTGTGAACATAGGCAGAGGAGTCGCGTCCATGAGGGATGGGAGGCTCGTGTTTTGTCGTTCTGGCCTGCTTGGGGCGTTGCTCCCTTCAGGCCTTTCTCGGTCTCTCTGCATGGCGCTGGTACCCTCCTAATCATCCCTCCGATTGTTGGGTGCTGTGTTCCTTTGACGCAACTATTCTTCTAGGTCATGATTTTGTTTGGTGAGGCGCTCCACGGCCGCGGTGAGAGTCCGAACTTGTCTCTCGAATGCAGTTGCAGGTAGTTCCTCTCCTTGGATGTCGTTAGTGGTTGCCATCGAGCGAGTGAGCACCATGCAACCCTTCTGTCTTAGGGATGAAGCAACGTCTGACTACTTTCTTCTCAGAATTCCCACAGACGGCGCCAACTGATGAAACTGAGAAATTCACCAGTGAATCACACGATGCCTTCGCGCTTGAACGTAAACCTACACAATACAAAGAAGAAAACCTATCAAAGAGCATCGGTGTGGTACCGGCCAAATGCCCTCCAAAGGTTAAGTCAGAAAATATTCTCACAACTCTAGAGTGTTAGAGATAGTAAATAATGCGTACATTTATTAGTGAGAGTATTGTGGCTTTTATAGTAGTCGAAAGTTTTCCCTCTTTCGCTTGGAATCCAAGTCTTTTCCTTGTAGAAATCATCTTTTTTAGAGTCCAAAACGTGGTGGATAGATCTTCTCCTTATAGGGAAGATCTTCACCAATATATGAAAATTCTAGAATCCAAGTTGCGCAAGGACTCTATTTAGGGCTCTTCGAGAATGGGCCAAAGTGTTCCCATTAAGGGGTCCGACAGGCCCATGGCCGATCAGGCCATCTTTCTCCCCTCCGTCCACATCAGGTCCGTCCACGTAAGGCCTTGTGTGAATAACGGGCTCGTCTCTTCTTTGGTTCGCGGACTATAGTTGGCCCGTACATTCACTCTAGGCATCCTAGCACGTATTTTCTCCCTTTCACCAATGAAGAATGGAGGGAATTTTTCCTGAAGCCAAGGTTTATCATGTCACGGTATCAACTTTGGATCACTGTCCACTAGCACTATACCTGAGGCATCATGTTCCCATTAAGCGGCTGAAACGAAGATTCTTTTTTTAGGCGATGTGGACACAAGATGAAAGATGCCAAGAAGTAATTGAAAGAGCATGGGATTGGCTCATGGGAGGTTTTGAGCTTCAAATTCAAGATAGAATTAAAAGTTGTCAGTTCCAACTTCAAAAATAGAATCGGGAGGTCTACGAGAATGTGAATCAGAGCCTGAAAAAGAAGCAAACTTGACTCCAACACCTTGAGGCTTTGAATATGCTCCATCAGACTACAATAGAAATTAAGGA
The DNA here is from genome assembly GCA_030445155.1 of Quercus variabilis. Classification (NCBI taxonomy): domain Eukaryota; kingdom Viridiplantae; phylum Streptophyta; class Magnoliopsida; order Fagales; family Fagaceae; genus Quercus; species Quercus variabilis. The sequence goes on along the minus strand of CP129454.1, from coordinate 36,475,749 downwards.
GCTTAGGAAGGAAATTAATGAAGACCTATGCAGGGAGGAAGTAATGTGGAATCAACAGTCTCAAGCTTTATGAATGAAGTGTGGTGATCAAAATACCCAATTTTTTCATGCAACGGCAACACAAAGACAGTGTACAAACAAGATTAAAGGGCTTTGGTCAGCTAATGGGGAATGGTGTGAAAACCAAAAGCAAGTGGAGGAAATTATCCTAAATTATTTTTCTTCAATCTATGGTACTAAACAAGCTGCATTATACGAACCTAATCTAGAGGCAGTAAGAACAAGGATATCATTGGAGATGAACACATTGCTCCTGGAAGATTTCAAAGTTGAAGAAGTTCAAGCACTGTTGTGGCAGATGCACCCCACCAAATCTCCAGGCCCGGATGGTATGTCTCCCATTTTCTTTCAAAAATATTGGAGTATAGTAGGCCCTAATGTTATCAATTGTGTTCTACTTGCTTTAAACAATGGTGTCATGCCTAATGGCATAAATGAGACTTATATTTGCCTAATCCCAAAAGTGAAGTGCCTTTAGAAAATTATAGAGTTTAGACCTATTAGCTTGTGCAACATACTTTATAAGATTATATCAAAAGTCCTCACTAATAGACTAAAAAAGATCCTACCCGAAGTAATAAATGAAGCCCAAAATGCGTTTGTGCCAGGGAGACAAATCACAGATAACGTGCTCGTCACTTTTGAGACAATGCATAGTATCAAGAAGAGAAGAAAAGGGAAGAAAGGGTTGATGGCCATTAAACTCGACATGAGTAAGGCATTCAATAGGGTAGAATGGAGGTATTTAGAGGCTATAATGAGGAGAATGGGCTTCCAAGAAAGGTGGATTGCCCTTTCCATGATGTGCGTTAAGACAGTATTTTACTCAGTTCTCATTAATGGTGTCCCAAAAGGCTGCATTAATCCTACTAGGAGGCTGCGACAAGGGGATCCTATATCCCCCTACCTTTTTCTATTGTGTGCCGAAGGTCTATCAGCCATGATTAAAAAGGAGGTGAACTTAGGAAGTTTAAGTGGAGTAAAAGTGTGTAGGGGGGCACCTCAGATTTCTCATTTGCTCTTTGCCGACGATTGTATCATTTTTTGAGAAGCTTCCATAAAAGAAAGTAGCCAAGTGAGTAAAATTTTGATAGACTATGAAAGGGACTCCAGTCAGAAATTAAATAGGGAAAAAACCTCCCCTTTCTTTAGTAAAAACACAGAGAGGACAGTACAAGGGGGGGGGGGTAAAGAACCTATTTGGAGCTCAAATCATTTAGCAACATGAAAAATACTTAGGGTTGCCTCTAATGATAGGAAAAGGAAAAAAGAAAGCATTTAATAGACTGAAGGATCAAGTGAGAAGAAGGATTGTCGAGTGGAAAGGTAAGCTCCTATCAAGTGCGGGTAAGGAAATCCTCATTAAAGCAGCGGCCCAAGCCACCCCCACATACATAATGAGCTATTTTAAGCTCCCAGATTCTTTATGCGAGAACTAAATAGCATGATGAGTAGTTTCTGGTGGGGACAACAAGGAAGCGAGAGGAAAATAGCTTGGGTATCATGGGGCAAAATGTGTACCAGGAAAATAGACAGAGGGCTGGGTTTTAAGGACTTAAAAGATTCAATCTTGCACTTTTTACTAAACAGGGCTGGCGGCTTCTTTAGAATACATCCTCCCTTCTCCATAGAGTTTACAAGGCCAATTGGGGAGGAACCCTTCCTACGCATGGTGAAGCATATAGGCTGCAAAGGGTATACTTGAGAGGGGCATGAGATGGATCATTAGGAATGGAAGAACGGCTAATGTTTGGGAGGACAGATGGCTCCCAAATCCAGTTTCTTTCTAAGTATACAGTCCAAGAATACAAAGGGTAGATGTGGAGAGAGTAGTTGACCTGATGGATTGTAGAAAAGGTACACGAGATATGGAGAAAGTCAATAATATTTTCCTTCCTCATAAGGCTAAGGTGATCTTGAGCATCCCAATTAGCCCTAGTCTACCTGAGGATTCCTTAGTTTAGGCCTGGACGAATAATGGGAGTTTTACAGTTCGAAATGCATATGGGGTAGCTCTTTAAGCTCTCAAAGAAGGCCAACAAAACAGTGACAATGGGACCAGCTCGGATAATTCAAAGATGACTAATAGATGAAAGTCCATTTGGCAACTGAAATGTCCAAACAAAATTAAACATTTTTTTTTTGGGAGGGTGTGCAAAAATATTCTACCCACAACTAACTGCCTAGTTAGAAGGGAAATAGGGACAACAGATGGTTGTGTGTGCTGTGGTGAAAAAGAAACATCAGGTCATACCCTATGGAATTGCTCGATAGCTACGGAGGTGTGGAAGGAATCAGGTATTAAGTTTCCTTCTAGAGTTTCACAGCAGGAAGAATTCATTGACCTTATCTGGTTGATGAAGAAGTATGCAAGGGAGGTGGATTGGGAACTATTTGCGACCACAGCCTAGGGAATTTGGAAGAATAGAAACCTAGTAAAGCACGAAGGCAGATGCAAACTGACCAAAACAATAGCCAGGGATGCAGCCAACTACATAAAGGAGTTTTGTCAAAACAATAACCATAATGACACCAATCATAGAACGAGAGGGCAAAGCAGACCAACATGGTGCCCCCCCAAGCGTGGATGGTTCAAAATCAACATCGACAGGGCTATGTTTAAAGAGGAAGGGCAGTTAGGAGTGATAGTGGTAAACAGAAATGAGAAGGGAAAGCTGATGGGAGCAATGTGTAAGAAAATTCCTTTCCCGCTTGGGGTGTTGGAGTCAAAAGCAATAGTAGCTGAGAAAGGAATTGCATTGGCAAGAGACCTAGGACTTGGAGAAGTAGTGATTGAGGGAGATGCTTCAATAGTAATGTCTACACTTGTGAATCGTGACCAATCCTTAAGCTCAATCAAGAAATTGGTAGAGAGCTCAAGAACAAAGTTGAAGGCATTCAAGAAGTGGGAAACCAACCATGTGCAAAGACATTGCAATATTGTAGCACAATTGCTTGCTAGATGTTAGAAATACTAAATAATTGTATTGTATTTCTCAGTGAAAGAATATACATGAGTGCCTTTATATAGAGGCATATGAGTGCAGTATAAGTAAGAGTGTAGTACAAGAATGTGTGCTATATAAGTAATCTAGTTGGGCTTAAAGCCCACAACACTATACACATTAATAGCCCCCCTCAAACTCAAGGTGGATGTAAGACCAACTTAAGGTTGTCAACCAAAGTACG